>WOGO01000409.1:0-24160 GCA_015342085.1 Leptinotarsa defecta | reverse complement strand
TTATTCAAGTAGACGAATAGGTACTAGGTTATAGTATATAATAGTGTAATTTAGAAGTAACTCTCAGTTATGCTTGAAGAAGCTATTGTATAGCGAAACACGTGTCGCGGTTTTTGTTGAACCCTTATAGTGAAAATCATACAATAAACTGAATTGATTAGTTTTTCACTTTTGATAAAATGATGTCCAGCATAAAATCATTATTATAAAAGTGAACTTCGTTTTTATCCCAACAATTTTTATCCTTTATTGAGGATGTCATTTATTCTCTAATTCCTCCTGAAAACGCCCTATATAAGGCAATTTCTGGCAAGTTTGTTATTTCAGATATTTCTTTTAAATTTTCTCCACTCCATTCATTTTTATCTTTATTATTGAACAATTATAGTTAAGAAACTTTCTAAAACTGCACTTTAACAAAATTCGCATCAATTTCCCGAACAGTATTTTACTATAAGTTGATAAACTAATCAAATACCAACGAAAAGAAGCGGTCGTGGCATGGCAAGTGATTAATTGTAAACAATATTCCATAAACATCAAGTTGTTCCTCACGTGGTAAATTATTGAGATAGGTCCAGGTGCTCAGGAATGCACAAGCTAATTAAGTAACCAACAAATTATCGATACAGCATCAATATAAATAATCATCGGCGTTGAATAGCATTATAAAACCAAATGAAGCTATCGATTTACATGAAAACAAATATATTGAAAAGGCATTTTTGACCCAATTAGTATTCAATTATGGACATTACTATCTATGAAAAACTTTGATTTACGAATTTAATCGATTTGAATGGCGTTATTAAATGTGTAGGGAGTCCGGTTCAGTCAATTGAGAAATCAATTTGTAGACCTGAAACAAAAACAAATAAGAGTTGCAGTGGTTCGTAAATAATTTGCATGTCAACATTTATAAGGTAACACCTTGTCCGCAACGCTATTACACATGTCCACTCCGCAATCGAAGCTAGCGCTGTAAATTGCAGACTTTCCTACTACCTACTGATGCCGTTTGTTTCAATGGACCAATCTATATACCATGATATTTTGCAGGAAATGCTCACTTAGATTATTCTTTCATGATTATATTTCTTGATATATTTTTTTGGAGTTGGAAATTCTATAATTTTCAAAAATATTGATTATGGTTTGAAACATGTTTGCATATACCAATGTGATATCAAATAGATCCACTTGAGATACATATCGCATCCTTGTTTGAATGTGTGATTTCTAATACATAGATTATGAAGAACTCGATATAAAAATAAGTTCTGTCTTACATGACCTTAACGATGAACTGTTTATCTGATTCTTCTGGTCAGAATGGAATCATATGGTGAAGAATACTTTGGAGTAAATGGGACAGAATATTTCCAATTGAATGTAGTCGAAATCAATTTAAGAAACCCAAAATCATTCAGTGGCATTAAAAGTAATGGATCATCAATTTTTTGGTGTATTCAAAGATTGGCAATTTCAAAATATAAATAAATACCTGATCCAAATATCTGGCAGATAATGGCATGAAGATGTGAAATTGAAAATTCAGAAAATGACGAAGCTCAAATTGAAAGAGTTATATTATTAGGAGTGAATAATTTTTTGGGAAAACTTTTTGGCTTTCTACTACGCCATCTTGATAGACAAAAATGTGGAAATCTTCCAACATGGAGTAATATAAAGCCAAAAACTTGATTTCAGAAAAAAATAATCTTCTTGTTTTGGCTGGGATTCAATCAAATAGGCGAATAAATGTCAATGAGATGTCATCGATGACATGAATAGATCAAATTCATTCCGTGATATAAAGTCGTAATTTATAAATGAATTGTGTGTTTTTTCTTAAAATGTTATCCAGATTAGTACTGAAGAGCCCTGAGGCAAATGTCTTACGGTGAAACATCAATGTCTACCAGTGAGGATGACAGTGTTCCATGTGAATGAAATTTCACCTTTCATTCAGTATATTGTGTAGGAGTATTATGAATGATATCTGATTCAATTCCATAACGAATGTTTGGAATACAAACTGAGTAGAGGAAAAAGTGTATTGTATGATTCATTGTTCATAAAAAAGTATTTGTTTCGAAAGAATTTTTCTTTCGTGTAATTCAATGTTTACATGAAAGTATCTGTTTCAGGGAGATTTTTTCCCAGTTTCGAAGATTCCCACATTTTTTGTGGGAAGTTGTAGAAGATTTAGTTGTAGAAAGCTAAAGACGTTCTTTCTCAAAGGAAGATGAAGGAGCAAATAATTTTCATTTTCAAAATATGTTATTTGAATTAAGTTCAGAAAACAAATATACAACCAAAATATGATAATTCATATACTTACAATTTTCATTATTTTCTTGAGTCTTTCCATTTTCGACATTTGTGGTTAAAATTTTCTATCGACTTCATCAAAAGAATTTCCTTAAGAAGAGTCGTCATTACTACCTCAGAGTTGTTCTTAGAACAGGAGTTCAAAAGTTAAACCTATATATTAATACAGGCAAAATCTATGCCTGTCTGGTATTGGATCATAGATGCAACAGTTCTGAGATACATTATTCAGTTTCTTTGCAAGGCGTCTTTTTACAAGAAGTCGTCATCGCCGCCTCTTATTCAGAATTATTTCTCATATTAGAACAGATTGAGTCAGCATTAGACCACTAATGCATGTACAAAAACATTGTTCCGTACTACTTTTGGGCCCTCGTGTCTTCTTTGTATCTTAATTGAAAAGAATAAATTCCTGGTTGCCGTGGTCAAATGGGAAGTTTTAGTACCGAAAGAAGTCGCAATTTTTTATAATTGTAAACGAAGGAGAAGGGTAACCCAGAGTAAAATCATGTTCAGCTTTTATATTGATTGGGCTTGAGGCGTTTCAAATTAAAGTACTGTACCACGAAACGATGAGTCTATTGATAGCTGTCAAACAAATACGCAGCGCCTTCAAACTTGAAACATATGCTTTATAGATTTTAAACTTTCTAATACTGTGATATTTTTCAAATGCACTAAAATTCAGGTATCAATACATACCAAGCGCAGGGGATAAACTTAGTAGAAATATTCTAATAAATCTATTACTCCCATAGAAAAAACTATACGTTCGTATAGAGATTTTTACCTTCAGTTACTCCATGTAACGATTTAATTATACACAGAACATATTGGTAATATTTTGCCAGAGGTAATGAAGGTATTGAATGCCTAATTGCAAGAAATAATTACCAAGTATCGACGGACGCCCCCGACCGCTTGTAACGTCAAAGTTGATTGATAGCAAAACGATGTTGACACACGAGTGCAACGGTTGCATAACAGGGGAGTTACAGGTCGTCTATAACGACTCCGGTCATTGCGACTCGATCACGCACAGTACGCCACAGCTACACCTACAAATTCTGGTTCTGTGCATATCTTCCACTCAATTGGCTGCTTGCAATAGTTCAGCTGCATAATAATCGCAAAACTACAATGTACCAATTCAGCGATATTTGAATTGAAAAGACGATGGATGAAAAAATATAATGTTCAAAAATCAATCATGGTAAATATCCGGCTTAATTTAAAAAAATATATATAAATCACTTGGGTACACTTCCGGAAAAACGATTTCTAAAAAGTTGAAGCCTGCGTGAATTGACTACTACAGGTACTCTTATCTGACAATGAAAATTTCTCATCACAAACACTTTCTGCGGAACTTCATTTACGATTAATCAATAGACTCTAGTAGTAAGTCAACATAAACAATATTCCAACTGAACAAAGAAAAGTAAAAATCGGAACTTTCCAAGGAACCATACTTGGATCAGTGATGAAGCCAATTTCGAATGGTCTGATTTCATCATTTTCTGATGATAGAGTTATTTAGTATTCGATAGGCACGTGAATGGAAATTAAGGAGTAACATGAACGGGATTAGATCACCATAAACAAGTGGTTTGATTAAAAACTAATTCAACAATGAATTATGGAAAATGAGATATATATTCCTTCAAATTGAAAGGGTATATTTTCAGAGGAGTCGTAATAAGAGTTCTGTTCCGTATTTGCATCAACGCACAATTGGGAATTTAAAAAATAGAAGCATATATATTGAAGGTGCAGACGCTCCTCAGAAATAGAAATTGATTGGCAGCTGGAGTGGAATATTCACACGGAAATCCTAGTAAAAAATGCTCAATCTCGAATAACGCAGAAAAATTCTAAATTTGTTTAAAAAAACATTTCAAGCAAATTGAAGTTTTGTAAAATATTTTGTTGAAAATTGTGATGTTTATAAATATTCAAGTGAACGTATTTTCTAAAAAACCGGTTCACCAGTTCTTAGACAGCTTCATAAATACAGAATATGGAGTCTAAAACATAAAAATAGAAATAGAAATAAGTTAGAAATAATACCTGTCAAAAAAGTCTAGCTAAAACGTTAACACAGAAAACTCACATATATAGGTAAAACATCTTGAGGATATCTTGCTCGGGACACTATATGACACAAATAGAACGAAAATATACACAATTAGTTATATTGATAGCCTATACACTTTTTGTCATTTTGTTATTCAACTAATTTGATCAAAGCGAAAGATATGGATGGATATCGACACATTTATTGGCTTCGGCAGTAGACTATTGACAGAATTATTATTTCCTTTATTTTCGTCTTTACTTTTGTTTTGACAATTAAAACGAAAAATGCATGTTCTCCCACAATCAACAATGTGTTTTTTGTCTGAACTTATTTTAAATTTTTTAATCATTTTCCTCTCTTTGATTTTTTTAAGTTTTTTTTTCGATTTCAATCCTTTCATGTAAATGAACTTAGCAAATCGTACCCATACACAAATCAGGTTCACTGATTCCAGTTGCGTGTTCTATTCTTTCTGTGGAAGGTGTTATTAACTACTATTGTATACAACTTTGTAGTTTTTGGAAATATGTTTATCATCTTGATATTGTCATTTTCATTTATGATTTCTCATCAGAATCAAAAATCATTTTACTATTTCACCAAAGTAGCTGTTTTTTGGAATCTCGCCCTAAATTATATCATCTTTCCACTGGACTTTTTGATATTATTTGTTGGCAATATCATGGTATATAGACACACTAAATATTGAATCATTTGTGCCTTTCAAACAGTTTTGACCTAAAACCGTTAAAAAGCCTAAAACTCTCTAAGGTGGCATGTCATTTTCCATTTTTTTTAAAGAAATTACGAGTGACAATCCTTCAGAAATGGATTTTCTTTCCTAATCCATTGCTGCTGCACTTTTGAAAGTATGTCTTGTACATTGTAGTGAAGTATTCGAAAATTTTTTCATAACCTTTCTAATGTATCCCTCATGGGGTAATCAATTACCGAAAGGATGGAATTTATTGAACGTCATTCTGAATGTAATGAATGAGCAAATTGACTATTCTACCAACAGCATCCTGACATTGGTAGCGAAATTTCAAGAAAATGGTTTGGCTCCTTTCATTATAAATTGGATCAGTGCAAGGACTAATCGACTTAGATCGTCAAATGCACTTTTGCAAAATTATGAGTAAACCAGTGATGAGAAACGATAATTTCTCAAAAGCTGAACGTTTCTACTGATATCATTTTCGTAAATGCTTCAAAAAGTGAGTTTTTGTTCCACTACAAGTATCGAAATAATTGAAATCATAAATTGTTGTGAAGTATATGAACATATTTTCGCAGAGTATGAAATGGACGTTGACCATCCCGCTGCCGGTTTGATTTCATTCACAATCTCGTTCGAAATTAATGTATGGTTGTTAACAGCTTGTATTCAATCATGTGTATTTTTACTATCCCTTTACGAGACAAGTTATGTACAGCTTAATTACTTTCGTGTAAAAATAGATAGACAATAATTTTCGTAAGACGTTCAGCATGGAAAACATTAATTACGTTATCAATTAAGGTAAGCAAACTATGAAAGTATGAATGTGGTGTAGTTTTGCAAGAGTAGACTGACACCTGACTACTCTATGATCAGGTTCTGGTAAGCACATAACTTGAATAGGGCGTGGGTGTGATATGTAATACTTATTATCTGGATGTCTAAAGATATTTTAATTACCCTGCAGAAGCCATTTTTTTGGAAAACAGTGAAATTTTTGGTTGATTGGATGACATTATCTTTTAGCTGTCTATAAAATTCTACCTGTATTCAAGATTTAATCAATACGTTGATAATGATGTAGATCATGAAGTCCTATACAGTAAGAAAAATAATGAGATGGTGAAAGACTTCGACATTGGTGTTGAAGGGAACGAATTCCTATGTAAGAACTAGCGACCGCCCCGGCTCCGTACGGGTACAAAGCTGATTATAAATATACTACAAAATGTATCAATATACATTGTCAGTAGGCAATGTCAACATGTTTCCTTCACAGGTTACTCTTGAAAGAACGACATATAAGTAACTGCATCTTCCAACATTTTGGATCTGTAATATATTTTAAATACTCACTCAAATTACATGCTATATACCAGTATTAAGGAACAGTGATGAAAATATAATTTTGTTTTATGGACGAGCCTCTTTTACCTGCGACTGGCGCCCCGATTGGAATATTAAAAAATCCTTTCTTATTGCACATCTACAATATATAACAAACCAACATACAAAATTTTTATGAATGCGTCTTTTTCCCCACGGCTGGCGCCGCAGTTTGAATATTTAAAAATGCTTCCTTATAAAATGAACTTACCTCAAAAATAAAGCTGTGTAGAGAAACAGTGATGAACAGATAATTTTCATATGTAAAGTCTTCCCTTTTACCCTCATGGAGGGCACCCCAGTTGGTATATTTGAAAATTATTTCTCAGTGCGCATTCAAGACCTAAAAAGCACCTATACACCAAATTTCAGCTTTCTTGGACTTAACAGTACGTAAAAACAGAGATGAATGGATAAGTGTTGAGTGAGTGCATTCATCAGTATGGATAAACCATTCTCTCTTCATGTTATGTCAAAAATCATAGATGGCAATGAGGGCCGAATGGCACACTTCACTTAAAAAAAATATATAATACTCTATGCAACCTTCTGGCATTTTTCAACCCAAAAATGACAAGAAATGCAATTTTTCATTTTTTACTCAATTTCCAACGACAAAATAAAACCGTACTTTATAAGATGTTGGAAATGAGATAACTGAATGATATTAATCGAACTAACAGATACAATACGTTATTCTATGAAACAAAACTCAAATTCAATAACACAGTTACTATTAAATGAAATTGTTGGTTTCATTTGAAACTTATTCCAAAATAAGACCTGTCAACTTTTAGAACTCAACATGCTTGTAAGAAATCCTCATGTGTTTAAATATGCATTCAGACTTTTCAGAGGCCATATACTACATACTAACAACATAACCTAATAGTTAGCGGTTGCTCTATTCGTCATATTTTGCATTTTTGGTTTGAAATTACGCCCCATATCCGTGAACCGAAAAATGCTCTGTTACAGAATTGGCAAAATATGTATATCTTTGTTCATTTCAACTAATAACTTGAACTTTGTGGCCTTCTGCATCATTTAAACCAAAATCCAGGTTTATTGCACATCATATGTTAAATGAGAGACAGGTATTTTATGATGGCAACCATTGTAGATAATTTTGCTGGAACGAATTGTTAGATGTTTTAGGCTAGTAATCCCTAGTATTCTTCAAAAACGGTAACAGTTAACTATATTATTTCATTTTATTTTCTAGTTTCTGAAGAAATAAAGAAACAAAAAAGTAATATTTTGAATAGGGAAAAACCTTAAAAGTAAATTATCATAATGATACAATCAACGTATTAACTGAAATGCATTGTATACAATTTTCATATAAGCAAAAATGGTACTCTATTGTCATATTTGTCTACTGCGTCTCCTGTAGACGCCAACTTGGTTAATGAAAGGTCTGTCGAGAGGAGTATTGCAGTTTTGCAGTGTTTGGGAACAGTGCTTGTTTTGGTCTACGCCAAGGGTTTCAGTTCTAGCTTTTATTACTCAGTTGAATGAATTTTGAAAACACATACTTGATATTTTCAAATTCCAACTTTTTTGCCTATGTTGCTCGAGTTTTTGCTGCCAGTGAGTACACTCACTTGTAATGTTCTATATTCGTCAAGTTTGATGTGATGTTTCAATAGTGAAAGTTAGCAAAAACATTAGGTATATAGTTTCATTACTCTCCTTATAGTCATTGTGGATCCTGAAACTAACTTTAATAGCGAAATAAACCTGAATTCTGTACGAAATATGTCCGCTGGGAATGTTCAATTATAAACAATTATCGTGTAGATAAGGAATCTTTATTAAAACTGATTTCTTCAGTTGATTAGCTCGCAAACATGAGCTGAAACTAGACAAATAGGACTGTATTAATAAACGGATAACGATCTTCACTTTGATTGGTTATTTAGCATTAATTAATTGAAAATATAGAACGCCGTATACAGAATAGCATGCAATGTTTGCATACGTTAATTATGAACATGGACTATTATGTTTACTGATTTATCAGAGCTTCCTGATTGAAAACGATCTGGTTCACATTCCAAGGAATAGTTGTTTGAAAGTTTGTTCTGATACACACTGTTCAATACTAGAAAATCATTCCAGATACAGAATTTTCTGATTTTCATTCATTAGGGTTTGATTTAAAACGATGTCTAGTTGAGCAGTCATTTCAATCAAGAGTTGTGGATTTCACCATGAAGTTGATTTGAAGATTTACAATTTACTTTGAAAATTTCAAATATTTCAAAAACTTCATTTCTGTTCAGAAAAGTTGATAGTCGAAGAAGTAGAAATTCAGTACTACTTTTCCCCATTCAATAATTAGTTTTCTCATGAGAATATATTCGGAATTTTGGAATTCCTCACAATCGATGAATATTAGATTCAAAATGAGTATAGTGTAGTGGCAAACTCTCACATTATGAAATGCAACTAAATATATCCTTCACCGTTCAACACAATTCCTGTGATTGAAATAATGGAGATCTGTATCTGTAGAGTAGGCCCACAGCACTCAGACCACATCTGACCCATTGTACATCCCAAGGAGTTGTCCTCCTATGTCATTGTTCATCCTGTCCTTTCCAGGAAGGTGGACAGATCTCTGGGAGATATCTCCTTTATATCGGCAGGTGTAGCCCAAGACTCGCCGAACACACACTCTCTTATTGACGATAACTCCTGACATTTGCATAGGACATGCCTGACAATTTCGTCTTTCTGTTCACACATCCTGCATATTGGTGTGTCCACTAGCCCATATTGTGGAGGTGTTTCTTTAGTTGACACTGGCCAGTCAGAAATCCTATTGATAAGCGTAGATTTTTTCTGGTCGTCGTCAAATATTTCTTTGGCGCCAGCTTTCCAGGGTCGCCCAGGGTGATCCTGTCAAGACTGCATCCGTTGATTTCATCCCATCTCTTTAGGGATTGAGCATGAGTGTGACGTTTGGTTAGTTCGGCAATTGTAGAAGTCATCAGGCCGTAGATGCCAGTGGGTCCTGAAATTCTTAGTCCAGCCGCTTCCTTGGCTAGATAGTCGGCAATGCGATTACCTTTACTCCTGTCCTGCCCACCTCAGGATACTGTTATTATCTACCTAGGCTTTGGATAAATCTTGGTTTTAATCTAGTACTTGCACTGAGGTAACACGTTGTCTGTTTAGGGCTAATAGGGCTTATCAGCTATCAGTGCAGATTGTTAGAATACTAGAGATATAATAATTCTCCATTCACCGATGAATAGATTTCCAAACTGTGATAGTATTTCAAAAACATATACTTCTTACTATATAAAAATATTGCATGGGTTAGTATCCCAGATCCTCAATTTTGGAATTATCCGCTTCTTGGAATCATTTTCCGATTTTCAGAAATCAGAAAAATATGATAAAAAGAAAAGGGAAATGTATATCTATATATTCGATTGATACCCATAGGTTTTATCACGAAAACAGTACCGGTTCTATGAATAATTGTCTAGTTTATATATTTTATCTTGCATTCCTTTGGTGACGAGTTCTTGCTCTATTTAACCAACGTGAACTCATATTTCTCTATGAAATTCTTTCTACAGAAAATATGTGTAGTCAAAAATATGTATTTTTTTAGATAATCTTTACAGATACAAACTGAAAGAAAAGCCCTTTGATAAAACTATGAACATTGGATTATATGAAAGAAAAATTTATTTTAAACAATTATTTCCATATCGATATTGAAATGCAGGAAAATTTCTTTTTTCCATTCTTTTCGGACTCCAAATATTTATTATGGAATTCCATGGGAACGCCACATGACGTCCTATATAAAATTTCTATTACATGGAACTTGACCACACTCAAATTGACTTCGTCAAAGTTTCGGATTGAGAACGCTTATCTTCAACTCCTCGTCAAGATTAATCGGCTCCAAAAAGTATCAGATGGACACTTTCAATAAGTTCCGAATACCTTAAGGGATGTACTAAAATCTTAAAATGGCCTGCTATATTTCACTTTATGACTTTGTCGAAAACGTACAATCTCATTGCGCAGGCTATTTGATATTCTCAAAAAAGAAACTTCCAGTACTGCCTGGTGGATTCTCCGATACATACTTACGATGTGTAACCAATAATCATTTTGTCGATTCTCCAGCTGAACAAAGCGGTACTACAAGTACCATCGATTCCATCCGGACAAAGCCACGACTTGGATGACTGCGTGCATGCATGCAAGCAGTGTATAAGTGGATCCCCTGCAAATTTAGTATTTTCACTGAAAATTTATGATCTATGACTCCATCTCTGATGTAGGTAAGAAGATGAATTGAGAAGTTAGGATTTTTTCGATGGCGGAGATTTATTTCACTTTCTGAAACGGCAATCGTGATCAATTTCACTTTCATTGCGGGGTATCGAATTATCCTATCAGGAGAAAAACGACTTTATCGAAGATTACACATCATTAGGATGGCAAGCGCCATGGGGTTTTTGTTCGAATTGATCTATTTTGAACGATTCCGGTTCTTAATACCATTATACCATTCAATTTCTTTTGTATATATAATGTTTTACAATATTTTTATTTATAACATCTATATATATTCACTTCAATGAAGAATTTCATAATAGAAAGGTGATAGCCCCCCTATTGCTATCTCATACAATTCTTTGAATTTATCAAATGTTGCCTATTCAGGAAAACAAAAAAAATCTTATTCAGATCAAGACAGTCAATGACGGTTTTTGAATATTGTCAAAAACTAAAATTGCCGGGTTTCCTTTTTTAGGGGTCAAGTCCAAGTAGAAAGCAAAAATCTTCGCACTAGAAGTTGAAGAAATCCATTTCTTGAAAATTTCCAGGTATAATTGAATACCTATGCATTTCCTCAAGTTTCTGTTACAGTGTATGAGTATTGTTTGATAATTAACGTATATAAAGCATAATAATGCATATTTCTGGTGTTTCTTAGCCAATGACAATATTGGGAAAATTTAATATTGAGGAAATGAAAAAAATTTCAAGTGACCAAGTTTTGATGACATTTTAGAAATAGAAACTAGAAACGTTAACACCTACATGTGTTTTGTGGTGAGAATTGGTTTTTGAAATAATTGTACCTACTTCTCACAATAATTTGAGGAAGAAATTCCTGGACATATCTATCTGCAGATTTTGAAAAGATATTTGAAGTTAATGTATGTCATACGAAAAATATTGGTTTCTTCTATTTTGGTATATCTCTGACGAGAATCATATTACTCGAATTTGATATTTTCAAAGAGAAACATCGAGAAATACAAGATTACATTTGTTATTATAGTGCCTATTGAAACTGATGAAACAAACTAAAAGTTCGTATTCAAAAAATGTTGATGGAATCGATTGAGCTAAATATCGCGTTTGAAACTGGTTCACACGGATCATAACAAACATGAAAAACGGTATATAAAGTTCCTTCGTTTCATTCACAAAATCCGTCGTTTTTAATTTTCCGAAAAAAAATTATATACCTCGGGAATAGGCAATTCTTTTCTTATTCAACCAACTCTATAAGTAACCACTTTTGAGAAAGCAATAGTGGGATCAGCTGAAAAACACTCGTATTTTCATACGGCTTTCAGCACTTCAAGTTGGAATGGAAATATTATCCGTAGGAAGTCGGGGCGGTGGTGCTACCCGGGGAACTTTCATCGAAAACGCTGCCCAAATAATGACATATATCAGGTGGGCTGCACAGTTCGTAGGATAGCACATAGATGGCGCTACTAGTATTGAATCTATATGATTTTCAACATTTACCCAAATATTTCAATCGTGATGAGACTCCATATTTGAAATTCCATTAGATAATGATCACATACACATAACTTATGAATCATTCTCATGATCATCCCATTACGAACGTAACTGTTGATCGAGATCTTTCTATCTGCAGATGTCTCACAAGTATAATCATATGACCAGTATTTTGCAAATTCAATATTTACTGGGTAAATTCAGTGTCGTTCAAAAAGTACTTTGAATCTGATAAAATAAAAAAAAATGATATCAAAGGACATCAACAAATGAATATTGAGAGCTTCAATCGGCACTCAGCGGATTTAAACTTGCATAAAACAGCAGATAATGGTATGTTAGGTCATTAACGACACCAGAATACTTTAATATCCCCTTATTAGCACCGCACTAATCGTGTGAAACACTGGATAATGAATACATGTATGTTGTAATTCTCAAGGTTGTTCGAAGCAGAAACAAATTATTCACTCAAATTTGAATTAGGACCATAGCAGAACATTTTCTTTTATTTAGAATGACTAATCGATAGAATTAAATTGAAAATGGATACTATCGAATTGGTTTTACGAAATTGGTCTTCAACGTGTTGTTTTTCACAGTGTAGTTTCAATAAAAAATTGAAAGATCGTTTGCATGAAAGCAAATTACACATTAAAAGGAATTTGTTAACTTTTGTTCAAATTGTTCACAAGTTCATTTCAAATTCTCAATCCATCCGACACTACACTTTCGTTTTTGTTGTTTTCAATGGATTTGCTCAAATTATTATTTTATTTAGGAATAAAACGTGTTAGGAATCACACGTTAACAAGTAAGAACTCGTTAGTCCTCAGCTCGCACAAGTTTCTCAGCTTCTGAGAGTTGTCGTTCGTAGGCTGATAAACGGAAAAACAGATTTTAAACATATAGATTTTGTAGGCTACGTCCAGATCTTGTTTTTTTTTTTTCATAAAAAGAGTGACATTATTGGGTTCACCGAGATAGGTTGATGTCATATAATGTCCAATATCGTTTTTTTCAAACTTGATACACCTTATGATGCACTGTTTGGAACCTTTGGTGGAGTTTTTGGCTGGAGTTTTTTCCCAACACCAAATCGTTATTTTTAACACCTCGACACGTGTTTAGATCACCAAGTGATCATCTTCAAAGAGGAAGATTAAAACTCCAGTAATATTTGGATATACCTGGTGTTTTACAAGAATCTATTTTGGACACATTTCTTTTTATTTTTTACATAAATGAAATCGCAAATTCTTCTCTGGATATTGAGATGACTATTTATGCATTTCTCTACTGATTTCCAACAAAAACAAACAGAACTAAAAGAAACCTGTGAAACTACTCTATGCCAACTCACTTCTTGATTCAATCAAATCACTCTTTATATTAATGCAGACGAAACTAACCTTGTGATAGATGCATATGATAGATGTAGATATAATTTCAAATAACACACCTCTGCCTATAAATAACAGCCGTAAACTACTATTCGTTGACTCACATTTAGATTGGAAAGAAATTGCAAGCTCCTGATTTCCAAACTCTCCACTATATGTTCTGGAATCTCAAAGTTGTTTTGACACAGCAACAATTAATAAACTTATATTACGCATAAGTCGAAAGTCAACTGAGTGTTGGTATTTGCCTATGGGCAAACTCTATACTGTCGAATAAAGGCCTAGTATCACAGAAAAAAATGATTAGGTGTATTGCTGATGTGAAAAAAGGCTATTCTTGTCGAAAAATCTTCAAAACATTTTAAATTCTGATCTGTACAGGCCTCTACGTATTTGAAGACTGTATTTCTGTGTTCAAAAATTCGGATTTGTTTTTCATAAATAACGATTTCCACGAATACAACACTCACGAGGATGATTTTCGATTACCACTCCCTAAACACAATATTTCCTATAAAGTTCCAACTCGAATCGGCGTTACGATTTTCAACAACTTACCTTCACCCATCAAAAGTTTAAAACATGAACGTACTGAAAAAAAAGACTCAAAGGATACCTAGTTGAGAAATGTATATACTCTTTAAATATATACTTTTAACTTAAACTTTTATTTTATGTGAATCTTTATTTTTATGTAAGTCAATTTTCTGTGTAGTATGTATATGCATATTTACCATGTAAACATGTTTCGCAGTGTTATATAATCCTTAATGTACTGTTATTTTCCTTTTGTACATTTATTCATTTAAATCCCGACCGTACTACCATGTGGTTGTAACCATGATCCTTTCTTATATAACTGTATGTTGTCTTAAAGAAATAAAGTGATTTGATTTGATTTTTTTATTTGAATTTCGTTTCTCTGTAGAAGAAAACTTAAAGCATATTAAGTATTATGAACTAGAAAAAAATAAATCTAAATATTGGAATATTAGCAAATTATTATCAGGGATTTTCAATGGCGCATTTGCTAGAGAAAATCTACCAATTAGAATGAACCAATTAGAATGAACGTAGTAACTTACTTTCGGATGATGATGGAAAATTGAGCTATTCCATTATTGGGAACTGTCAAAATAAACAAGTAAATCAATTAACAATATGATACTTGAGCTAAATTGTCTATTGGCAGTAACAATCCATTTATTTTTGGTCATTTACCGAACACCTCGTTAATAAAATTAAACACTCACATGTCACAAAATATCTTGCAAGTGAAATCAAAGATTTAATCAGACACTTAAATCGTTAGTGACAGAACTAAACTAGAAACACTAATCCGAAGTCTTCTTTTCCTCCTCGCTTATTCGATAGCTAATAATACGGTGTAAATGGAAGTCAGCTAATTACGATATCAAAAGCAGCTTATGACGGCCCGTCAATCCTAATCAACTATCAGCTTGGCCTGGCAACGGTTCAGCCGTGATCGTCATTTTTTCGAATCCGATCACGACGAACGTTCTCTTATGCAGTATGCGTGTTGCAACTATGAGTAGATATGTTAGGTTAAGCTAAAAATCGCCAAGTGTTGTTTAGCTCTACTTGTAAACGGTTATTTCATTGCAGATAAGTCGGTATACCTATCTCTTTAATGGCTGGTAAATTGAAATTCGTGGATAAGTTCGACCGTTTTTTGTACCCCAGCTGAGTCTAGGAAACGAGGTATTTATTATACGGGTGTGAAATATTTCTATATAGCGATTGAATATTCTAGTCACAAATAAAATGATAACATTCAGTAATTATGATAAAGCAGGAATTACTATGAAATTGATTTATCTATTTGTGCCTGAGGCAATATCACATATCCAGAACATTAGTTCTGGATAAAGCGGTAAGGGAAACGGAAAGAAGATAGAAAAATACAGGTAAAATATTGGAAAACGCTAATAGCTAAAGGAATAATGAATGAAAACATTTGAATATGTAGCAAAACATTAGTAGGAAAGAGGCAAAAACAAAGATAGTGAGCAGAGATAAATGAACTGCGTTTAAGATAAAAAAATAAAAGAAAATACAAGAAAAACAGCAAGGGTCAATAATAACAATATGATAGCAAGGAAATTATGCAGTAATCCATTATTTCGACGAGAGAGGGCTACGTTTGAGAACTGCAGATTTTTAAGATTACCTATCACACAGGTACGTATACAAGCTACGGATATATAAAGTTTAATAGAATGACAAAAAATAAAATACAAAGATAAATTAACGGCCGATAAAGTAAAGAGAAAACTGAAACACCGAAATGTTGATGACAACGTAATTATATCGCAGAAATGATGAGCTACCGTTTTTTCAATGTATACTTATAACTACGTGCATCGCATGAGAAATAAATTTTATGGAAATGGACAGCCTCAAAAATGAAGTTTTGGTGGGTGCAAAAATAAGTGAACTGAAAAAAATCATATCCAAAACTGCTTCCAAACACTATAACTGCAACTTTTTTCACGAAACGCGTTTTTCTAACCAAGATGACGACTCGGAAAATGAAATAGGATGCCCCTAAAGATGCCAACTTGATTGGTGAAACGCGCGTCCAGAAGAGTGTCGTAGTTCTGTTGTTTGGGGGCAGTGTTTGTTTTTACTTCAAGCCAGAGATTATAGTTCTACCTTTCAGTGAGAATTTTGAAATTTTTTCACACCTATCTTGAATTCGAGAAGCATATATGTTGATTCCAATATTATCTGAAAAATCCGAATCTGTGAAAATATTTATTATACCTAATTGAATTGAGAATGTTGTCAATGCATTATTTTTAACATATTTTAGAGAATTATAAATTCATTCCACTAAAATGAATCTACCTGTAACATAAGATAGTTTCGAATGATCAGTTTCTCAATTTTTTTTCAACTGCATGAATACTAGTAGAATTATTCACATTCGTTAGTACTAGGTAGGTATACTCTGTCCATCTAAGCAACATGGTGATCCAAAACATTATCATATATAGTATATATGATCTCCCAGACAAGGCCTGCTTGTACAGAGTTGCACTAAGGCACTAAGGCATTTTTTTAGGTGGAGTGTATGGACACAAATTAGCAGTTTCTTCAGTAGTAGCAGTAGTCGACATTTTGAAGTTTTGAACTTCAAAATACCGTATATGTAGACACCACTGGCGTTAAAAGGTAACTGACCACTCCGACACTGTAAAAATCAATTCCGCCAGCCGATTGCAGTTCAATATGATTGGCCAGTGTAAACAGCTTTGTTTATTTCACCCAATAGATGCAAATGTACGTGGTGATTATGCTTTGATCACGCATCTATCGTTGTTTGGGTTGCTTCATTTGCTGGATGAATATAGTTCAGATCAACAGTTACAATAGCTAGAACTGAAGAAGAGAGGAATATCAAGAACAGAACATTCCTGATCACTCAAGTTTTCATGAATTGAAAATCGAGTGGAGCCAGTTTTCGAAGAGACTGGAAAACTTATGCATAGGTATATACCCAGTTCGCATGCAATGACATTTCGTGGAATCATTAAAATTCAGTATGATTGAATATTATTCAACTAATATTACAATTCAATAACTCACTGTATAGGGTACTAAGAAATGAAACAGCTTATACATCAGAATAACATATTGGTTAGAATTTACAAAGGTTTTGCGTAATTTTGGTCATAATATAACGATACGTATTAAGTAAGTCAGAAAAATTCTTGCTTCCTGAAAATTATCTAGGCGTGTGCTGCCTATACCGTTGAAGTTACTTGCAGATAATGTACCGTAAGATTGTTTATCGTAAATAGTTCTTAATAAAAGTCAACGGTAGCCTATATCTATCTCTTATGTGGTATATGCAAACTACTGAGCCATAAATACAATTAAATTGGATACTTTTTTTACGATGAACATTTTAGAATATCAATCAAATTTTTATGAAAGTTGATATAACTATTGATATAAGTATTTGATATAGATAAACTTTGTCTTTTGCACTAAATAATTTGGACGACTCGTTTAGAACTTATCACGATAATACCAACCTGACGCAACGCGGTAAGCCATTACGCGTCGCGTCTACTGTAAGACGTCGGGGGACGATGCACGGTGGTAGAGCGGCGGTCTAAGCAATGAAGCGCCATCGCCAAGAACGCGATCCGAATGCGAGCAGACGCGTCAGGGCAAACGTCGTTGACAGTTGTGTAAGATTTGCGAATTTCTTCATAGGTAACATAATTCGATTCTTGAAGATATTTACTAACCGGTGCAATTGGCATATTTTTTTTAGTTACTGTATTTTTAAAGTAAAAATATAAATTACTAGCTCTTGCCCGCTCTCATACGTGCAGCCGAAGCTACTGAACCAAGGTAGGTTCTTTGTATAGCGTGAAGGAGCATCAAGAAAGGGAATCTGAAGTTTCCACCTCTAAGGGGAAAAATAGAAGATTGTATTGATATTAGTCAGTGACAAATCAAATTCTATACAGGCGAAGCCGCGGGCAACAACTAGTATATTATATGTTTGAATATTTACACTGCCATATTTCTAGCAAATCTACTCTCGTCCCAATAGCATCAGTGAGTATACAAAAATGAATGATCCAAATTCCGGCATCATATCAATTTTAGAGTAAAACGAAATCTGCAAGAATTCGTCATCCATATGCTTTCATTCCAAAAAGGTCTGTCATCGTTGTGGTTCTTTTCACCAGGTGGTTGATTCGGGTAAGCTGCCGTTGACGTGAAACAATTCATCAAAATTTAATCTCTTCGCCATCTTGACTCATTTATAATTGAATAATTTATCATAACTAGGCAGCATACCAATGTTGTGTGTGGTGGTGTTATTTTGCTCCAGTTCGCGTTCTGCCTATTTTCTGTCTCATTTTGAATTTTACTCTGGGAATTATATGTTACATTGATCATTATATTATCTAATTATAGAAAACCACTCATAAATACAAAATATATTTTTCAAATTAATGAAATTAGTTTCGATACAATATAAAAGTAAAAAATACAGAGGTTTTTCTTAAGAATTCCCTTTTGATTTATCAAACCCACGTGTCACACATAAAGTTTGTGACATATGAAAGTTTTGTTATTAATAGATATACTTAATGAAACTTTGACTTCGCAGTTAGTTTGTGCTTGAAATTTCAAAAAATGCCAAAGAAAAGGTGCTTGGTTTCCCTTGCTCAAAATTTGGACTTTTTTTATTTTTCGAATCTTTCGCTCTATCGTGTCGAACGAAACATGATTCAAATTTCATAATTCTGATGCATACGAGACTTCAATGTCATATCTTGCCCAGAAAATACCCGCATCGGCCTGTTACCAGAAAAAGAAGTAAGTACACCTCCAGAAATTCATTTTTGTTGTTGCGTAGTATATCTAGTTTTTTCATTTCATTGTTAAACTGATTCGGATTTTCAATGTATGAACGTTAATATGTCTACCGTTTGGTGGATCGGTGCCCTCTAAAGAAATATAATCCAAATATTTGGTAATGTAATGATCCATTCCACACAATTGCCTTGAATGAATATTGGATACGGCATGCGTTTACAAAATTTAGATTATTGTTGGACCATCAGCGACAATTTTGGAAACTATTCTGTTAGACGTGAAAGTTGCCTCGTCTGTCCATAAAATCCTGTAGGAAAATGCGATATCATTTCCTCTCTCACCTTGGAACCAAAATATCAAAGTCTCTTTCTTTAAGAGTGTCATGTACTTTGGCTTATTGGGATGATATTTACTTTTGCGCAAAATTCTTGTCACAGTTTCTCTGCCAACCACTGTATCTACACTAATACTCGTAATATTAGTTTTCCTGTTTTCAACAACGCTCAAACAAACATTGAGTTGTTTTTCTTCATTATACTTTATTGGATTATGTGGTTTCTTGAAATTATTGTCCACAGAGCCAGTTTCTTTGTATGTTTTCAATATCCTTCTCACGGTACTAAAGTGAATATTTCTTCCTGGATGCCGGTGATAGAAAATACAAGCAACATCTCAATAGGGCACATTGCCATCACATAAAAAACGATTTCAACTTTGTCTTGTGAGGATAACATTGTACATAAAACTTATTTGTGAATTATGAATGTACGAAAATCTGTAAACAAAACAGAATAATTTGATAGTAACTCATACTGAAAATTTGTTCCAAAGCCCCCTAAGGAACATTTTTATTTCGTTTTGATGAGTTTTTACTATTTTTTCCCAACTTGTTGCATTACTCTTGTAATGTTGAGGATCACGAAATTTAATCATGTTCAGTACAAAACAAAAGTCTTTTGAATAATTATGAAACTGTAGGTCAATGTTTAGTTTATAGAAAAGTGTGATATTTCGGGTTAGTTTGTTACTGAATTATTGGTCAGAAAAATAATCAAATAGGATAAAATGTTATTGAAAAAAGGAATACGAATGTAATAAGAATGAAGAGAAATACGTTTGTTTGATTACTGACAAAACGTCCATACATTGAAACACTTTAACAATGAAATGAAAAAACTAGATGAACTCTGCAACAATGAACACGAATTTCTGGATGTGTATTTATTTCTTTTTTTGGTAACAGGCCAATGCGGGTATTTTCTGGGCAAGATATGAAATTGAACTCTCGTATTCATCAAAAGTATGAAATTTGGATCATGTTTCGTTCGAATCGATACAGCGAAAAATTAAAAAAATTGGAAAAAAGTCGAGCAACTTTCTTTTCTGGCATTTTTCGAAATAAAAAAATGACTGATATTTTGAGGATTTTCGAAACATACATAAAAATGCCATAAAAACCCATGCATCGGTTTTACCCCAAGAAGATACATGTCTCCGAACCGGATATAATAATGTCAGGAGAAAACACCTTGAAATTGAAAGAAAACACTTTAAAAAACAAATTAAAATGATTACCAAAAATCACTGCCATAATACAATACTGCCTGTTTTATACACAAATAACAAATATTATCGAGAAACACTAAAACGATTTACCCGACCAAATAATTGAATAAAAAACAAACGCAGTCGTATACTAACGGAGACCAACTGGAGGATATCCTCCTCTAACGCTATAATTTCGCAACTGAAATAACAAATCGGGACGTATGTCGATGATTGGTTCGGTCTCGCGGAGCTTGTGTTTTTTAAAGCGGTCGGAGGCTTGGCTCCCTTGTTATTCGTTCACGGGCGGTACGTACTACGTAGTGAGTGATAGTGTTTTTCGGTACCCAAGCATTTTTAGAAAAAAAAAGTAATCATAATTATTTGTCAATATCTTTTAATTCATTGCGATGAATAGCTTCAAATTTTATGGGGAGGCTAAGCCACCCTTGCCTCCTCTGACGAGCCGCCGCTGAGTCAGGAGCGACAATTCCGCTTTCTGTTTTGATAAGTATGTTGGGGGTTAAAATGGACTCCAATATGTTTTGGCACAATCATGTCGCTGGAATTGTAAAGAATGCTTCTCAAAATCTCAAAAGCTGGGAACACTGATCCGAACCAAAAAACTGTACACACCTCAGAAACTTCTGATGCGATATGAAACTGAGAACAGACGTTCTTTTCAGTACTTTTTCTCACGTAAGGGGTTCCCCCTGAAACAAACCGTTAAGCTACTGGATTCTATTAAGAAAAGAGCCATCCACATAATTGGAGACGCGAACATCAGGTACAACCTTGATATCCTGGAACATCGAAGAAAGATTGTGGATTTGTCCTTCTTCTGTAGATACTTTCACGGGAAATGTGACTTGGCACATTTGATTGCAACAGGAACGGTACATATCACAAATACGCGACGAACTGCGGCTACTCATCGTTTTGAGGTTCAACTTCGGATACCTCGAACTTCACTAATTAAAACCTCTTCCATTTTTAGAACTGCGTCTATTTGGAATAAACTTTCTGAGAACGTTTCTCCAAATGGATCATATCTTCAGCGATTCAAATCCATTATGAATCGCTACTTTAGCACAGGCACCGCTCCAAGAGCGTCTTGAGGATTTTTGTGTCGTGCTTATATTTCGTCCTTAAAGAAAAGTATGCATATACATATAGCTACAAAATTTATTTCATATTTTTTGATTATTTCTCTCGAGATCAGGAGTAGGGGGCTCAAAACAATTTATCTGACCGAAACAAAAGAACGGAAACTTGATCTTTTTACTCGACTTTGAATGATTGAAGGAATCTGTTAATGTTTAATTTTTTCAACACTAATATGGTCTTCCTAGTTATCTTCGCAAACAGCAGTACTTACACACCATCCATTCCCTTGGTACTTCATGTCGACGATTTTTTCAGTGATCGCAAAGCTCTCAGACTCACAGTAAATCGTCCGTCACCACGTGAAAGAAACCAGTCAATTCGCAATATTGATAAATGCTAAGTACGAGTAGCGACATCTTTATCGAGCTATCAATTACACGTGGCATACCTCTCATGGTTACCAACAGACGAGTAATGAAGTCCCTGTGTTAGCGGCTCCGATACACTATACCGGGTGCTCTTTAGATAAACTGCATGCGACTGGCTAATGGCTTTACTTGATTTCCGCCGTTTCTTTATCGATATTGGCCATAGTTATGGCAGGTAAATGTGACTGCTGGATAGATACTCTTTCAGTTAGTTGGTTTGGTTGGCGACGCGAAGATACTAAGGTGATATTTCATCAGATTTGAAAGTGTTCCCAGGAATGGAGATTTCATGGGAATTCGTGTCTCAATATACAAAGTATTCCAAATGAGGTGATTCATCTGGGATTTCTATGAAATGAACAGATAGGAAAATAACAAATGTAAAGTTGAATTTCTCCTCTCTTCAAGTGAAACAATGATTTAAAAAAATCAGCTTGATAAATAGTTCTCATTAGTAACCTCAGCAATATTTTTTTTCAAGTCAGTAATTTGTTTCTGTAAACATTTTATTTCATATTCACTTTCTTGTTATTATTCCACCTCATCTTTTTCACTAACTCGTATATTGTTTCCATCATATTTTTTATTTCATTTATTCCTTTATTCATACGATCCAAATGCTCTATTGATTTCAGATGATGACATTCTGAAGCACTAATTTCATACAAGAAATATTGTCCACTAATTGAAATTAAATAATAGTGATGATACCTCAATCTATAAGTAATCAACGCTCATTCTGAATTTTCAATAGAAATAAGCTTATATATTTGCAAGAACATTTCATTATCTTTTTAGACTTGCAAAGAAAAATATTCATATATAAACAAAAAGCAAAGAACTAACCGAATCAACTATTCGTTGACATAATGAAAATGATTCATTTCTTTCTTTGTCGAATTTTTGTAAATTATATAGTAATTGATGGGATCGCCGTTGAAAATACCCAAAATGTTATTTATTAGTCGAAATTAATATTTCCACACGAAACCGAAAAATAATTCAATAATACCAGTCAAGCACAACTGATTTTTTTATTAATTAAGTATATGTGATATGGAGAATTTTTCCGGAGTTATGTATTATTTTCCATTCATTCAGAAAATATACTTCTGAATTCATATGCTAGTGCTAGACTGAAAGATAAGTGAATTAAAAAACGGTAATGTCATGATTTCTAATTGTTAGATGAAATTATCAGTAACTTCTCCAGCTTCACCTCAAAGCTTGTATAACCAACTCATTTGTTATTGATATTGGTCTCAACTAACTACTTATACACCTATGAAATATAAGAGAAACCTAATATGATATTCAGAAATGAATGTGATTCCAGAGATTAGAATAAAAAATTGTGTAATTTGAACAGATTTTTTCATTTGTGCAAAAAATCCATGATAGTTTTCAGTTTATTTTTCAGAATGCAATTTTTGTCTAATGTTGCAAAGAAAAAATTGTCTGGAATTAGAAAGGGGACAAGAATATCATTATGCAATGTAACACAAGTTTTAGAAATTCTTAAAAAGATTTCACTAGAAAACTGAAATTATTGATTGCGGCCTTCGGAAAAGACTAATGGAGACCCAAATTAGTAAGACATATTTATTCAAAACAAAATTTCTCAACACTTTATAGGATACACCTATGTTCAAACAGGAATATAACAGGAAAATGATTGTAATCGAATTCATTGAAAACAAAAAGCAGAACGAGAGGACGATACCGCTACAAATAGAATTTTCTTCGAATTACTGGTACTCTAGAACCGATTCAGAAATCTGCTCGAGACGTGAATTAGTCACAGTTTTTGTTAGGCTCCTTCAGTTCAATATCTGTTCCATTATGTGATTTATATTCTAATCCAATATCTGAGGAGAATCTGTATTGAGTAAAAAAGCAAATTGATAATTTAGTTTGGTTACTATAAAGGCGAAACATGCATGTCACTAAGGAAGACATAACGAATTAAGACCAGTTATTTTAT
>WOGO01000408.1:0-24163 GCA_015342085.1 Leptinotarsa defecta | reverse complement strand
CCTCGTCCAAAGAGCCCGAAAGCACAACAATAGGCTGGAAAGGTTATGGCTTTGGTATTTTGGGATATGCATGGTGTAATAATCATCAACCATCTTGAGAAGGAAAATACCATCAACAGTGAATATTATAGAGCGTTACTGGAGCGTTTGAAGGCCAAAATTGCAAAGAAACGAACGCATATGGCAAATGAAAAAAAACAGAACTGGCTGGTATCTCAATCGCCACGAAAGAAATAACCAGGAAAGGAATTTCTGGCAAAAACATAACAATCTGCACTTATAGCAGACAAGCCCTATTAGCCTTGAACAGACAACGAATAACCTCAGGGTGAGTACTAAAGTGCCACCAAGACTCAGTCAAAGCCTCGGTAGCATTACCCTGAGGTGGATTGAAAGGCACGACAGGAGTGAAGGTAATCGCATTGCTGACTCTTTAGCCAAAGAAGCGGCTGAACTAAGAATTTTAGGACCCAGTGACACCTACGGCCTGATGACTTCGGCAAACTAGCGAAACCTCACACCCATGCTCAATCTCTAAAGCAATGGATGGAATCAAAGGATGCAATCTTGCCAGGATCACCCTGGGCGACCCTGGGAAGATGGCGCCAAAGTCATCTGGCGATGACCAGGAAAAATCTACGCTTAACAGTAGGATTTCTGACTGGCCACCGTCAACTAAAGTAACACCTCCATAATATGGGGCTAGTGGACACATCTCTATGCAGATGTGTAAACAGGAAGATAAAACTGTCAGGCATGTTCGATAAGAGTGTTCGGAGTTATCGTCAATAAGAGAGTGTCTGTTCGGAGAATTTTGGACTAAACCTGCCAATATAAAGTAGATGTCTCCCAGTGACCTGTCCACCTTCCTGGAAAGGGCAGGATGGACGATGACAACTCCTCGGGAGGATGTACAATGGGTCACATGTGTACATGGGTCACATTTGAAAATTAAGAAGTATTTATAACTTTTTACTTTGAAATAATATTCTATGTGTGTTATTTCAGTAATGTGATTGTAACAAGACTATCCAATATAAATATATGAACTCGATGAAACTAAGTTTATGTAGATGAACATAAATAGAAGCTGGAAACGTAACCTTTTTCAAAGTCATATCGCTTTATTTGATAGTTCATCCAAATAAATTTCTTCCAAACTACTTTTCAAATCAACAAAAAATATCCTTGCAAAATCAAAGTAGCTTCTGACTGAAACATTAGGAAGAACATAAATAATATGAAGTGTTTTTATTATATTCCTGGTGACTTTAATTGTCATCGCTTTAGGTATTGCCAAATGCACACTGAATACCTGGACTTCAAGAAGAGTTTTAACATTGTCAGATTACAATAGAAATGGGCTACGTTGTATAATAGACCTACTTATCACACTGCTGAATTATCATATGAAGATATTTGGACTGTCAGCAGACTGTGCAAGTCCTCTCTGTTTGTAACATACCTACTGAAATAGAGCACATAATTTGTACATGCCCCGCCACATACCCAATCAGTTTTTCAATTTTTGGCAGAGTTTCAAACTCGGTATCAGACCAGAAGCATCTTCTACCAAACAAACTATTCAGTCTCCTTCATTAAGAAACTGTACTTACTTGGTTCAGTTTGAATTGGTATGACCCACAATAAATCCTAGCGGATTGCCGTGGAGAATCACTCACTTTTTCTGAACCTAATCTAATTTAAGAGCATTCATGGCATATGCCTTGATATGTTATCAGTGTTTCAATCTTATAAACTACGGCCACAAAGCCAATTCTACCGAGGAAGCTACGGTGTTAGAGAAACTTGTCTAGAAACAAAAAATGTTTGTGAAAATTGTTCAATTATTATCATCATGGATAGTGGTAGAGATAATTCTTTAATGATTTTAAAGTTTTTGGAAATGACCACAGGTTTTATCACATTCTTTGTGATCAAAGTTGATTTATTCTGAGTTTATTGATGGTGGACTCTATTCTTCCAGAGACTTGGACAGATTACATCTAGTTTCATATATGTATTCAACCAAGAATTGAATTTTACCGCCTGTCTTCCAGCCAGTTAAATATAGAGGTGTATCTGTGGAACTACCCATTTCAGCAGTGATTTCTTCAACTTTCAAACCATTTTCCGAAATCAACAGCTTATTTTCCTCCGCCTCAACGAACTCCACTGTATAATGTTTCAAATATCCGGACCCCACCTTCTTTCGTTCAACGAAAAAAAAAACGAAATAAAAACATTCTACAGCTCCTCGACATGAAAGCGAGTCTATTTAGTAAATCTTTTCATGCGGTTCCTAAAGAAATTAATGGCGCAGAGATAAACGCGGTTTTGAAGTTAGTGACTTCGTGCCAGAAACGGGTATATTCTTGGACGTTAGTCGACAAGTCGACCAACATTTATTATTGAGGATTTTAGGAATGTCACAACCGAGAGAAGATTCGCCGTATTCGTGTTTCGACGATTCACTATTGTCTTCCGAGCTTGCATGTCTAAAAGGAATGAGTCGATATAATTGCTCTATTTAGAAAAATTATTCTTTCGTTTTTCTAACCGAGAAAAACGGAAAGGCAATAAAACTGGGAATGAAAGGAAGAGGCAGAGAAAATGTACGTAATTCACGAAGAAATCAATATTTAAATTTGAGGGCGTATATTTTTGGGAGAGATTATTTTAGAAAGAGTAAGGTTTTGGCTTTCTACTTCACAGCTTAGGAAATACAGCAAAATTAACTGAAAAACTTTTATTCCAATTTGTGTATAAAGATGGAAAGGTGGAAAGACCAAAACAAAAAATTCCTCCATACTAAAAATATCTATCAATTCAAACAAGATTCCTATGACTAGGATTAAATCAAACAAGGGAATGAATTGGTCTACTGCGCCGAAGGGAAGCAAAGATCATAAAAAAAAGAAAAGTAGAAGCAGGTAATGAATTTCATTATGTACTGTAATCGATGACATGCTTGAGTAGATTTAACTCATTCGTGACATGAAGTCATAATGTTATGTATGAATTGGGTGCTTCATCTTGTAATGTGGTCCAGATTGGTGCTGAAGAGGTAATCAGCAAGTGTCTTATTCCGAAACATCACATGTTCACCAGTAAGAATGACAGTGTTCCATGTAAGTAAAATTTTATCTATTTCATATACTATATTGTGTAGCAATCCTATGAATGATATCTGATTCAATTCCATAAGGAGTGTTACGAGTACAATCTGATAGGACATTCAATGTTCACATATAATAAAACAATTATAATTAAAGATGAATTAAACATTTTATCTTTAATCTAATTGAATGTTCCTATGAAAGTAGTTGTTTCGAGAGTGATTTTTTCTTCTTCCAGTTTGTGTCTGAAAGTTAATTTTTTGCACGATCTACAAATTTTTGCGGAAGGTTTATTTTGAAATTAATTGCTTTTTTCCTTTCTTTGGAAATTACCCACGTTTTTGTATGAAGATGAAGAAATAGAAAGCTAAACCTTTCTTTTCTAAAAATCAACATTTCTTACTGACAAAGAATCGTTATAGCTCAATAACTTCTCAGTAGAATTTGAAAAAAACACATTGCAATTCAACAAAATTTTAATTCTTCTACTCGGTCGTTAATTAAAACCACTGCTGTCATTTTAATAAATGCTACCTATGTATATAATAAATTAGCGTTTGTTGTATTTTAGACTGTATGAAGCTGAAAACTGAGACTTTTTGGAAACCAAATTTTCGATAGTAGGTGCCCATTCTAAATATATAGTTGAATGGGACGGGTCAAGTGTATATATAAATCAACTTGAAAAGCTGCAGATGTTCAACAGGACTCTGTAAAGACATAAGAAATGTTGCTACATAATTGCGAACTTGAAATAACTTTTTATTGACACCTATTTGATGACGGATTTTTATGACAGTTCCTCTAGAAAATTTTTGCCTTGTTCACCTATGTATCTATAATGCCCAAGACGTCATTAACAATCAAATGGGAGACATGGATGAGATACTTTTTTTAGATGCCAAATGTTAACCTAACATTTGAAATGTGGGACTACTCACAGATGAAGATCCTTTTCATCGTAAAAATCATAAACATTCACAGTTGTACGTTACCTGTTTTGAAAAAGGACATAATTGAACCAGATAACTCCTAAAAGCCAAACACCGCTCAAGGTCTCGTGATTCAAAACAGTACAGTATATTACAAATGCGTCCAATTGGTCAATAACAAACGCACAATTTTTCCAATGGAAAACCGATCACTACACTCGAATTGTTTTTTAATTCGGATGAAAACAACACGTGAAAATAATAATCAAACACACATCCAATAAAAGATTGTTTTCAACATGGCCGCCACAAAATGCTATTTCACAAGGATTTGTTGACCCTGGCTCTACGGGAAATTCTATTGGTTGTTAGATCTTGGCCCGCGCTCTCATTGGCTCGATTCAAGGTTATGGGCACAACATGGATTATACACCTGTCATCAACAGAATATTTTCAAAAGTTCAACTATTAGAGCAGTACTACATATTAGGAGTCGGTAACAAAATCAGCATAGATTATCAAATAATTGTTTAATAAAGCGAATCTACAGCTATTTTCCTCTAAAACCATAAAAATAATCGAACATTATATTCCAATACGGAACTGCCATCTATTGACGGAGTGGGATGACACTACGTTTGTTTGATTATTACTAGATGGTAGCGGTTGCTACGCGGCAAGTTCAAATGAACTTAATCAAAATGTGAAAATGGTCCAAAAACATGTAAGCATAATTGACAGTGATCATGTTCCTACCTGTTTTCCTGAGTATTATCTTCGCCTTCAACAAAAAACAAACATGTAGTGTTGAAAGACTCCATCAACCCGAGCTGTCAAAGTGCAGAAAATTATTTTGATTACATGAATTTGAAAGTTTCTGCAACTTGTCACCGATTCCGAACTATATCACTGAACACATCTGCCCTTACACAACGTTATTCAAAAAGAATTGAATGAATTATTTTCAATTCAAGTGATTTTGGTAATTTCGTGGGTAAACGAACTGCACAAGGAGAAATGTATTGGACTAGACGACAGCCTAGGAGGCTCCCGATTCTCATGCGCTCCGGTGCTTGACAACAAAGTTGCCAGGCAACCAACAGCGCGTCACTACCCGAAGTGCGCTGGAGCAATGTGAGAAAAGCTTAAATTGATTAGAAAGAAATTGTGGAAGGAATTCCGCCAGCTTCGCTTTCAATTGAAAAGTTGGCATCTAAGAGAATTAAATCGTAATCTCTAATCAAGTTGCCAGTTACTGAAAATCTAGAAGCCTCTCTGTATTTGCAAAACAGTAATCTTGGATCAAACCGATTGTAGCAGTTCGTTGAAAAAACCATACCATCACAAATTTGATTTTAAAATAGACCAATTTATTATATGAGCAATATTTCCCCTTTCTGGTTGAGTTTGATTCACTGAGATGAATATTATTGTATTTTTATGAAGCGAAGTGAATAAAGAAACCTCTTCAGTCAATGATACCATATAAAATCAGATATTTAATGAAATTTTTGGCAACCATCCATAGCAACTACTGCTACAGCAGAATTATTGCCAAAAAAAATCGAAATTGATGGGTATGAAGATATTAAAAAGTTACAGAGGATATGTAATTGTGGCTTATTTGGCGCAAAAATCTGGAACTATCAACCTTGTGCAGCATGTTAAACAGTACCATTTTGGTGAAGAATAATGTAAATATAGCCACTTTCCCAAAAGTTATCGCATTTCTTAAAAGGACGAATGTTGATTCTAGAGTAAAAAAATTTGAGGTCTTCAACAGCGAGCAGATCCACAAATTCATCAGAGAAGCAACTAATAAAACATAACTAATGCTGAAGGTAATTTCAACAAATTATTACGATTGTAGGATATAAAAGGATCACTTCAAATTACTTGACAAAGCTACAGGGCTAACGAAACATGTTGTGATATATTCCTTAAATAGAGTTTGTGGAGATCAAATTGTGACGTGTAGTTTTTGAAATTACTATGGATCTTCATCAAGTAGCGGCAGAATCAATCAGAAAACATATTGGAATAACTTTTGTTGTACCTAATTGAGCGGGAAAACCTGATTTGTGTATGGGCAGTATTTATCTCTATATACTCTACGTAACAGTTTTATATTCGTGAATCACAAAAAAATTAATTGTTCGATTCAATATTTTCGCGATTTTTTTTGGGATGATACTACATGATGATAGGAATTCGGAACACTTTTTATTTATAGTCGGACTCAATTAGTTTTCGAGATATAGCCTGTCAAAGTTTGTATGATGTCATGTTTTGCCTTTTTTTTAAGCAATAAACTATTGCAATTCACATATTTTTCATTCAACAAGTCTTTTTCCACATCACCGTACCTTTTTCTATCACTTTTCATTCACTTATTGCCAAGTTTCTTGAAAATTAATTGAAATTCCATAATTTGTCAGGTGCTCAGGTATACAACACAAATTACTTTTTGTAAATTGCATAACATTTCACTATTGGTACCTATTAGAAAAGTCTCCACCCACCAAAAACTACATTTTTCAATAATTACTAATAACTCATAACGTTTTTGAATTTATTAACTTCCACTTGATATGACATTTATAGCTAAAAAATGAGAACAATAAATGACATGGATTGATAGAAAATTGATAAATATTGATGTGCGCATTTGTTCAACTATTGGTGACTAGTGGCGCACGTTTATCTGTCAAGTGGGTGTCTTTATTTTTTATTTACACATCTAATTCTTTACATGGTACCTGGGAGCAGCCTGTCTGTATAGAACACTGCCGCGTCATTAGCTTATTGGGGTTTTCCCATCTATATCCCACCAATGTGTGGATACCAAAGATTTTGGTATCCACACAGCTGGGTCAAGGCCTACAGATTGAGTTACTGATGATTCATAGAAAATATCTGAGCACTCATCAATTTTTTCGTTGCCAGTGATACCATAATGTCCTATCAGCTATTATATTGTCAAGAATGGAAAAAATCTGAATTTTGTTTGAAGTTCTTAAGTTTAAATCAATAATTCAAAAAATGAATTGGGAAATTATTAAATAATGATATGAATAAAAATGTTTATCACTGCATATTCTATTTCATCACAATAATCGAAATATTCATATTTCCTGCCATTTCAGAGTTCAATATTTGTTACGGGTTCAGGATTCAAGTTTCATTTCAGGTCATTGCAACAATTTCAAATCGTTGTTGGGTGTTATTGATTTGGCAATTGTAAAATTATTCATGAAGAAAGAATAATTTTTCTCTTCGATTTTACTCATTTTATCCCCTAACAACAGAGTAAAATTATAACTGAATACGAAACACAAGTAATCCTCTCAGTGCCAAGCTGAATAGTACATTTTGGTTTTAAATTAGTCCTCATTACTGCCGATGAAGTTACGGTGTGGGCGAAACGCGCCTAGAATGAGAATTTTGTGAGAATCGCTTTATCATTATCATGGGCAGTTCTCAAGGGATGTTTTTCTCGATATCACCCTAACAAGTCACAGTAGGGCGTGACAATTAACATTAAGTCTATTTCTTAAAGACAGTGACATCAGTTCTTCACGGCTTATTCCCCAGACCAAACTACAGTCAAAAATACAGCCTCAAAAATATCTGAAAAAATTAGGCCGCTTATGTCGTGAAAATTTTCCTGCGCAGTAAATTCCAACTTCCGTCTCATGATCGGGAACAGGTTTGTTAGATGACAGTTCATTCTCCTCTCTTCGCTGTTTATAACTTCAACGGTGGAGTTTGTCGAACATGTATTTATCATGGTCTCCCACAAGTTTGATATTCGTTTCTCCCTACATATTTCGATAACGACAGCATTCCATTTGGATTCCAGGACATCGGCTGCGGATGCACATCTTCACCGGCAGCAGGAAGTTGCATACCTTAATGAGGATCTAGAAGTAATTTCGAAAGGACCTTTTTCCTGAAGTACGAAAAATCACTCGCTAGCAGCGCTAGTAGTTCGGTAGGGACAAAAATTGCCCTATTCTCATATAAACATATGGTAACGTACAATTAAAAAAGAATGTTTTTAACAGAAGAAAATGTTCCAGGAGCAAAACTAAAATTTGCAACTGTAAAGGATCACAATGTTGTAATCGGCTTAAATTACGGCTTGCATGCCGTAATTTAAAAGTAACTGGAAGAAAGTGAATTAATAGACAGTTTGGTATACAAACTATAGTAAAAGAGTAGCGGTAGATTCAAACTGTAATAAAAAAATTAATAATTATTATGAATTTCAGATTTATTTCCGAGTGAAATATGAGTCAAATATAGATGGTAATGAAATAAATTTAATGAAATATAATAAATGAACATAATTTAATAAACGATTGAGGTTATATCTCATTCTAATCAATTGTAATTAACTATGAAAAATGTACCATTCATTTCATGTTTAAAGCATACATATGAATATTTATTTTTTGCATTGTTGAATCCACTCTCCTCGAGGCATGTCGTATCCATTTCTTACATCTAACATATGAGGTTTTATAAATGGTGTAAAAAACACGTTTTCTTCCGGATATCGATTATCCGACGTACAATTCGCAAAACAGCAATGCTTTGTTGGCATTATACCAGCACAAAATAATTTTTTATATCAGATTAATATTTTTGAATAATAAATTAATATTACGTAAATAACACTGTTTTAGATGTGAATAGTTTTTTGTTTGTCCCTACTACTGGTGCTGCCTCTCGTGACACGTTCGCTGTACTATTTTCAGGAAAAAGGTTCATTAAGGAGAAAGTAACCAGGTTCAATTCAAAGCCACGAAAACCCAGGCATCGGTTTTCTCCAAAAATATAAATGTCTCCGAATATAATATAATAATGTCAGGACAGACAATTTCGTTTTCTGCTTCGATAAGTTTGTTGGGGGTTAAAATGGACACCAAATATGTCTTGGCACAATCATGTTGCTGGAATTACAAAGGCTGCTTTTCAAAAGCTTGGAACACTGTTCCAAACCAGTTGCTGTTCTGGAAAACAGCAACTTTTGACGCTTTATAAAGCTCAGATCAGACCTTCTTTGGAGTATTGTTCTCATGTATGGAACTCCTCACCTAAGCATACCGGGAAGCTACCTACTGGATTCCATCCAGAAAAGAGCCATCCGCCTGATTGGAGACGCGAATCGCTAGCAACCTTGATAGTCTGGAAAATCGAAAAAAGGTTGGAGATTTGTTTCTCTTCTATAGATACTTTCAGGGGAAGTATTCAAGTGATTTGACACATTTGATTCCACCAAGAGCAGTACATATCAGAAATACGCAACGGATTGTGGCTGCTCATCGTTTCAAAGTTCAACTCAGGCCTTCGCACACCTCGAACTTCACTGTTTAAGAACTCTTTCATTTGGAGAACTGCGTTTATGTGTAATAAACTTCCTAAAATGTTTTTCCAAATGGATTTAATCTCCAGCAATTCAAATTCAATATGAATCGCTACTTTCGCACAGGCACCGCTCCCAGAGCGCCTTAAGGATTTTTCTGTAGTACTTATGTTTTGTCCTTAAAATTAAACTCAGTGAATTTTCCAATCTAAATTGATCATTTTTTGGCTCACAATAAATTTAATAATAGATTCCAAATGATTAAATGTCTGTTTTTCTGAAAAGGATTTGAAAATTATCTTCACGTTTAACCTAAAGGAATGCGAACAATAAAATGACGTAACAAATTCAATATGCGAACTGCCCAAGATGGCAGACTAGTTTTTGTGTACTTCCTGATATGGATATGAAATAAAAGAGTTTGCTGAAAAGAAGAATCTAATATGGTGGAACGCCTAAGATGGCCGACTAATTTTTCAAACACCCAAATGATAGGAATATCAAATGAAAAGTTTTTCTGAAAAAAAAAGGAAATATAAAATGACGACACTCTAAATGCAATATGGCGGACTGCCCAAGAAAGATTATGGAATATAGATAGTAATAAACTGAAAAATGAACTGATAGTTAGAAATATTTTTAGAAACAATCCTTTGACAACATGCTCCAAAAAGAAGAAAATGAGTTTAAATTAATTCAGACTCATATTAATTCATTTAACGAATCATATGATATAAATGCTTGTCGAGTTCTTGTACAGATAAATAAGAATACAATATATAGCTTGATCTGGACACAAATAATTCTACAAAGATTATATTTTTTTATAAAATGTAAATTTCGCTAAAGGGGTTTTGAATCAGATAAATTATGTAATGTAATAAAGTGATGGGTTTGAAATCTTGTTTTTGAAAATATTTTTACTATTGATTTATTCATCATGACTTTTCTGAAGCTAAACATACTCGAATTTTTTTAAAAATTATTTTTTAGTACCTATCCCTATAAATCAGCTGATTATCAAGAACTAATTTTTTTTTAAATATCTGTTGTTTCTGAGTAAAATCGTGGATAAAATTTAAAAATTTAGATACCCGCTTCTGAATTTCAATTTTTGCCATTGACTTGTCGACGTCGATAAATGAAATATTGCAATTAATCATGATGGGTAAGGCATCTGCCACAACTTCTAAAAGCGTTACATTATAATACCGTGGTCTGAAAACACATTTAGTCCAGGAAAATAGATCAAAGAATTTGCATCAAATTGAGAAAGTAAAGAAAATTGTTATGGAGTTCGAATCACTATTAGAAAAGTTGCTGGGGATGTGGCATATCGTTGGCTAATGCCATGCAATTTTAATGAAATGTTGGGCATAAAGCGTGTGGCAGTGAAGTTTGTTACGAAATTGCTGAATTTTGACCAAAAAAACCCTTGCATAAACATTGCTCAGGAATTGTTGAATGACGTAAACAGCGATGCAGATTTGCTTAAATGGTTCATAACGAATCATGGGTAAGTATATGGTTATGTCATGACATCAAAACCAAAGTCCAGTCGTCCCTGTTAAGACTCTAGTTATTTTTAGTTTCAGGAATCGCCAATAAAACTGTATTTCAGTCTAATGAAATTTTAATGACTTTTCCAAAATTTCTGACGGTCTCCATTTTCATAACAACTAAGTATATGGTGAGCAAAAAAATATAAAAACAAGCAACAAATAGAATAATTATAAAATCTGAATAACAAGTTTCAATATCCTCCCCACTCATCACATAATGCCAATACCTGAATTAATCCTTCTTTACCATGCATCAACAAAGTGAGTACTCTCAACTGTATTTTTTTCTCGCTGGATCTCAGTGTATAGACTGTTTCTGGATTTGCTTCTTCTCGCTCACTAGGACATTGAAACGTTGGCGGTATATTTCTATGTAGTAGTCGATGGTGGAATAGTTTACAACCATCGACTTTACAAGGTTTCTTTATCTTGCATTTGAACTTATGATGATTTTTCTTCAAACACAAAAAGCACACCTTGTTTTCTGTAACGATTTTCTACCGTTTATCGACATCATCGTTTTCCATAACAGGACAAATATCATGGACATGGGCTTTTTCGTTGCAATAAAAACATTTCTTCACTTGAAAGCTCTCTTTGGAAAAAAGTACTTTTTCAGGCTTTTTTGGAAAATATTTGTGGTCGAATCTTTCAGAAACTGAAGGAGTACTAATATAGCAGGCAGTTTTGGCAAAAAAACACTGTAATCATGCCTCAGCCACCGTATTCAACATGTTTGGTCCCCTGAGACCTTTTCCCATTTCCAAGATTGAAGAGACCCATGAAAGGACGGTGTTTTGCGACGATTGTGGAGATAAAACCCGAATCGCTGAGGGAGCTCAAGCACATACCAGAAAGTGCATATCAGAACTGCTTCGAGAATTAGAAAAACGTTGGCACAGGTGTACTATATCCAAGGGGGATTACTTTGATAAAGACGAAATAAAAATTGATGAATCAATAAATATTTCTCGAGAAAAATTAAATTTCCCATTTTTGAACAGACCTCATATGGTTAGTTAAGGAAGCTATAGACTATGCTGTAGACGACTCCTTCCGATATAGAAGGCCCCGACACTCTGTCGAATGAGTCCCCCATGTCCCCCGTTAACGGACGTATAGCTCTTTTCATCCATCCCACCCCAGCCAGGTAATGGTATCCCGTGAAGGCGGTACTGATGTCTGTGGACTTCTTACCGCCACCCCCTCAGTCATGAACCCATTTGTCCTTCTTCGACGACAAAATTCAGCCAAAAGGGTAAGGGAGCTGGGCTCCATCCTGATTGAACTCAAGACGACGTGCAGAGACATCATATGTATAGTTCAGTTAAGTGAGAGTAGTTCTGATTTATGAAATAAACGTTTCGATATCAATGGCATCAGCCTCGTGTTCTAGGTAGGTTATGTTAATAACTCTTCGAGCCACTCAGAGGGCTTCATCGTAATTTGCAGTTCCATTAGCCATGTAACATGTATAATAGAATCCACCCAACTTCAACTTAAAAACAGTCTCGAGGAAACTGGCGGGTCAAAGTTGAGTTCGAACCCACTAGACAACAAGCCTTTGCAAAATTTGTAGGAGTTCATTTGATACCTCTTAGGAATGTACGATTTCTAAAGTCCTGAAGGAAAAAATGAGTTTCAGCCTGATACCGTCAATTGTGGGTAGTGAATGGTGAAAACAATAACTGGGATTTTTTCTAACCAAATGCGGTACAAAATGGTGGAACAGGAGAACAAAGAATTGTGACCTCCGTATGGAGGTCACTTTCCAGGGCTTTTGTGAAACTAGTTTTTTATATTAAAAACAGCCAACAATTTTGTCATGTCCTTGTTCATGTTGGGTTCTAAGATCGCGAATGTAATATCAACCATGCAAAAATAAATGACCTTGAATCCTTATTCTGGGGTCGGGAGTTGATCTCACCGTATCGCCTCACGAACCAGTTAATTTATATGGAATAACAATTCAAATGACCTTTTCGATATGAAAAAACTCCTTTTATAACAGCCGTACAGAAATTTATCACCTGTACATATTGTTCAAAAACGATTTTTTTCTCTATTCAACCGACACATTTTATCCGTAAGGTGTTTACCTTTGGGAAATGTCGCAGACATAATTAATATCTGAATTCATAAGAGCCCCATAAAATACTTCGGTAAATTACTTCCCAACTTGTTTTCTCTTTTCCAAGGTGCCCACATACAACTGACGTTGTAGTTCGGAAAGTGCATTGCGAATTATATTGATAAGGCGACATTTGAGCATCAGTCTGAAATTGAGATACCTATGGAAAAAACCTACGGGGAAAACGTAACGAAAAAATCTACGGGGAAAAACGTAACATTATGAATACTTTTTATCATCTCAATGATTAACTACCTGCCTAACTTCAGAACCTCATCATTTTCGAACCCTGTACATAATCTTTTGAGAATATATAGTTGAATAAAAAAGAATGCAAATACAATAAGTCCAATCATTTTAGACCCCAAAAATAAAATTACTGATTTTGAGAGCCATTCACTTAGAAATAGCTCACTCTCTCACAAAAAACGGTATCATTATGGCTTTGAGAAGAATGGTAGCGTACAGAGGTAGCGTACAGAGGAGCGTGCAGGAAGTCCTCACATGGGTGAGGATAAAATTATCCTGTGAGTTATGGAGTATTCGCCAAAATTAAAGATTGAAGGAAAGTGGATAAGCGACGGCAAACCAGCCCAAATTGGAGATATAGTTGTCATACAAGATGGCAACGTTTCCCAAAAGTTCTGGCCGCTGGAACAAATGAAGAATGTTTTTCTAGGAAAAATGGAATTATTCAAGTTGTCGATGTGAAGACCAAAACAAGTGTTTTGCAGTGCCTAGTTACCAAATTATGCTGTCTAGTTATTTGTAGTGAAAATTAGTATTTTCACGTTGGGCAGAATGTTGTAATGGTTTATATCTTTTAGATTTTGTTCAATTTTGATAAAATCGTTATAACTACTCTTTGTGAAAAAAGTTGAAATCCCTTTATCATTGCGAACTTAATCTCATTGAACTCGTTTGAGCTTAAATAAAGGATTTCATTGCAAGCAATACAAAATTTAAAATGAAAGATGTCAAAATACTCTTTGGGAAGGTCTTAAAAAATATCGATTGCAATAAATGGCGAAAATGTATTGAACATGTTACAAAAGAAGAGGACATGTGGAAATTGGACCATTTAGTTGGGGAAATTGTAGAACCTTCGATCATAATATTCGACGAAGATTCATTGGATTTATCTGATAATAACACACCATAATTTTTGCTTATACCTAATATCTTCTTGAATAAGCATACCTATTTATTATTATATGAATATTTCAAATTCAAATTTTATGAAAATATGCATTGATCAGACAATTCCCTTTCTTCTTCAATTAGTTTGTTGGGGGTTAAAATGGACACCAATATGTCTTGGCACAATTATGTCAATGGAATTGCAAAGGCTGCTTCTCAAAAGCTAGGAATACTGTTCCGAATCAGAGAACTATACACACTCCAGCAACTTTTGATGCTGTACACACAGAGCTCCGCTCCTAAGCATATACTGAACGTGCTGGATTCCATCCAGAAAAGAGCCATTCGCCTGATTGGAGATGCAAACATCACATGCAACCTTGATGGCCTGGAATATCGAAGGAAGGTTTGAGATTTGTCGCTCTCTGATAGATACTTTCACGGGAAGTGTTCAAGTGACTTGGCACATTTGATTTCACCAAGAGCGGTTCATATCAGAACTGTTGCAGTTAACAAAACGACCCGAAAGTCTATGAAATTTTTTTGTTTGTGTCCCTTTTGTGATTCAAAAATAGGGTGGACCTGGTAAAGTATTTGTAACCCGCCTCTACCTACTGTGGTAAATAATTACGAAATCAAAAAATTTTGTTTGAACACTCTGTTAGCCTGTTGCATTCATAAGGAGCATTCATTACTCTCTGCTATCAGGAAACAAAAGAAAAGTTTAGTTTTTCTTAAATGTACAGGAGACAAAAGAAGAATTATTTTTGATTACTTGAGTTCTGCGACTCATTCATGTGGGCTAGTCAGAGGTACCTATATAATCAAAAAGCATCTTCTACTGTATGTTTGACATTCTTGGATACTAAACTGGAGCGATCACATCAAAACACTGTAGAAAAATTTGGTTTGTTAAATATCTACTTTTCTATGTCTTGTTCTCACATCAGGTCCCATATTACGTCTTGTGGATGTGTCGGGCAGTTGTCAAGAGTTTTTTTTTGCTCAGAAGAGACAAGAATGATATTTGACAAAATTTTTCAAGAAAACAGGCCTTCCACAGCATCTTTTCCATTCATCTTGAAGCGTGTCACTTTTGCGCATAAAATTATCATTATAATTACTAATTATCACAAAAAATTCGAAAGTTCAGGTTCCAGATATGGCAACCTATTGAGAATTTTTTTAAATAATTCATTTCCTTTCAGATGCTTCCTTTAATTCAATGCAATAAACTGTCGGGTGATGACAGTCATCACCTGAAGACGATTGTGGATACTAACAATCGAAACGTCGTGAAGTGACTTGGCTTGGAATCTCTTGACTTTTTATTTTTGTTAAATTGTTCTATTTTTACTTGTATTTTATTTCACTATTATTTCATTTCAGGTTTTTTTGCTTAATATAATTGTTTTTTCAGCTATTCATTTTTAATTCTTCTTTTCAAGTTCTTTCAGGAATTTCAAATCATTTTATATAATATCAGACAATTGAAGTCCGAATTAATGAAATTCATCATGTAACATTGTCAATCACCTTCAAAGAAAAGTGCACTTATCTTAATAAGCACAGAAACCCTGGTGTTTAAACTAAGTTATCATAAAAATCTATGGGATAAATGAGATTGAAACAAATTTTCTGATTGATTTAGCCGTTACTTGATGAAGATCTATAGTAATTTCAAAAACTACTCCTCACGATTTGATCTCCACAAAGTTTGTAGATATCAAATCGTGAGGTGTAGTTTTTGCAAAAATGAAACAAATTTGTTAACAGGTTGATAAATGGAACAAGAATCATTTCCAAATATAAACTTTGATGTGCACTCAGCATGTGAAGAAATGCTGAAGTTTGTTGGATCTCTTTATTTATTGGAGAATCAAGAATGCTGCAGATCGAGTGTTTTCGTTAAAATATTTTACATAGGGAGGGATTCAACTGATTACACCATGGTACTTTTATGAATCTTAATATGAACTGTGTTGAGAATTATCTTGTTCTTTTGTATTTTATTGTTTTGTTTATTATGACAAAACTCATGTAGGCAGAATACCAAATTTTCAAATGAAAAAATAAATAATCGCCTTCAAAAGTGGTTGCATATATAACAAGTGAAAATGAAAACACTAAAGGAATATATTTTTATTTTGTAAAAATAAAAATAGCCTTAAATAAATTAAAAATTTCAATCTCTGATTATGTCAATTTTGTAATAACAATAATTACATCAGTCAACGTTATCAATTCACAATGGTCAGAAAATCTTCTCTCTTGATATTTGTTAGCTAGTATCAAATCACATTGTACTAGTACATGAATTCCAAAATCAAAAATTCACTGGTTCGAGACCCTAGGAATAATAATAGTTCTAAAAGATGAATTCGGTTTGTCAGTAATAGATGAAAAAATTTACACTGTGAATATATTGTATTCTTACAATTCCCCATGACCAACAGTTCTAATAACTAAAGTTTGCTTATTCCACGAGGCCAATTTCATGGATAGAAATAAAACCAAATATGAACTTGATGAATATTTACAAAAAAAGAGGGGGTCACATTGCTGGAAAAAACAATTGACAAAAAACATAATGAACTTTGGCCTCTGGAAATATTCAAGTGCCACTCATTTGGAAGCTGAATATGAGATCTCCGTTCAGCTAGAAAAGATGAAAATAATATCTGGCAAGCATATCATTTCTCATAGCTGAAAAAGTCAAAAAATCTGGAACAAGTGAAAATAAAAACATTTACCTAACTTTCACTAATAAATTAAACAATAAAAACAATTGGAAACCTACACATTTCTATAACAAAATAGTTAAATCTATTTACAATTATCTACACAAGGAAACGAACTTTCCAGTAACCATCTAGTATGTGTATATAATCTCTTCAAACTATTTCAACATTTATTTCGTCCAGAAAGTCTTGCATAACCTGTCAACTGGCAATGAGGACATCACACTCTACCATATACCTAAAGAGTATACTGTACAAAAAATGGTCTGCTCATAGTCTGTGTTGATAATAAAAGGAGATAAAAGAGCCGTCATTTTAACATCTGCTTTAGACAACTCCATATCATTGTTTGCGTCCTTGCTTGTTGTGTGTGCTGTTGCTTGCCATTATTTATGTGTTGTATAACTTGCCATTCATTTGATAAGTGCCACTCGTTTGTAAAAATGGCAACCCTCTAATTTTGTGCTATTGACCGCCTCATTCTCAATCATAATGTGTGTTTTCTACGGCCATTAAGTGAGTTTAAAATAAATATGAAGAACAGTCATTACGAAGAAATATTCTGACGCAGGGCGAGCAAGCAAACAAGAAAATCCCATAAAAAAAAGGGACAGTACAAGAAAGAATAGTTCCAGAAGGGAAGATCCATTAAGAACAACATAAACAAGAAAATGCAGAATATTGAAGCGAGTAAAGAAGAGGTCTAGAAGATCAAAGACTGTAGGTGGTTGGAAAAAAATTGACATCCAAGAAAGAAAATGGTAAACGCTGAACTCAGACAAAACATAGTATTCAAATCTACTTCCATTACCGAGAAAGTTAGCCAAACTATTGGAGAAACCAGAACATAAAAGTATTTTCAAATATAAAAACAGCACGAAATAAGTCAAGCGTATTTGATTTTTGTACAAAATTTGAAATACAAATAACTGGAAAATGACCCTGGTAATGAAGCATATTTTGATATTGATGTCAGTCATCACCAGTTGATTGGCTAACTCCGACTTCCTGAACACTCTGTATATTTGGTATGAAAAATATAGGACACAAACGCTGAACAAACATTTGCAATAAGAGAAACATTTTCTAGAGGTTTGGTTCTGGATTCTCTTGCTGGACTACATCAAACAAACATCAACCAAAAGTAACATTTAGAGTTTTCAGAGACATTGGCTCTATGTAAACTTCGCTCAACCGCTGCAGGCTATAAAAAGTGTCTAACCCAGTCAAAGATTTCAGTTCGATGTCCTTAACGGATACGAATTCGAACTCAAAGTCTTTATCAAACTTATGTATATCACAAGAAAAATTACTACTAATAGCACAGTCATAACCCTGCCTATGTATCACCATTAAAGCACTAGAGGAGGGAAATTGGGGGTAAACCGCATCAGGCTGCGTACGAAGGGTCAATAAGTGAACGTCACACGGCATGGGTTTGTTTAAAAGTTTGAAGGAATGGTTCACGCTCGTTTGGTGCTCGGGATCTACGATGAATATACTCGCCGGATAGTTCAACAAGTTCGACATGTGATTGGCGTACAGGGAAGGACGAGAAAAGACTTCGCCCTTTTTCAACTGGAGCGGTTCTGTTGGGACATTAAAGGTTCTAACTACGTCTCCTTTATCGAACAAGTCTGAGGCAAAACGCTTCTCCTGAGTTTCGCTCTCTGTCTTCACTTTGGAAATATCTTCAATCAGCAACCAATATTTACTCAGCGTCCTTTTATTATCTACGAGCCCTTCTCCCATGCCTCTGGAGTCGTCGTAAAGAGTTCTTCTGTCCAGCATTACCTCCAGGAATCCCGGCTGCCAACTGGACGCCCCCTGAGCGTGATTTGTTAGTAAACTTAGTCTTATATTATTGTCTTCGATATAGGCCATTGTGGTTATGGGAAAATAGTTGCCTTCCAAACCTATACGCTCCACTTTGACGCGTTTTTGCATATTGAAGCCATTTAAGTCCGAGTAGAACTCTGGAGGCTCTTCGTTCTGCACTTCAGAAACTATCCTCATGAAAAGTTCAGTCTCCCTGTTTTTGGGAGAGTTTTCGAAATCCACAACATTCTCAATGGAAATACCGTCAGCTAAACTCGAATTATCAGCCAGGTATACCGTGACAGTATGCATCAAAAACGGTTCGTAAATTACTGTTATTTCGGTCAAAATTGGCCCAGCGGTGATCATTATAGTCTTGTGATCTTTGTATTGCTCCAAGACGTCTTTCTCGTATTCTCTCTCGTTAGGATCGGGCATGAATAAATACGCCCCAGAGTGGAATTGGGCACTTTTGTAGGCAGCAAACTGTATTCCGCATCTCAAGATTTTAGGGTTATGCTTCCTAGTCACCGACTTCATGAAACCGGTGTTGCCGTTGAAGAGCAGTTTGAGTTTATTGTTTTCCAATTGTATATCGCCAGGAGGTATGTCTTTGATAACGAATTTTGATTTAATAATGTCGGAGTTGTCGTTTTCTTTCGTTACTATGGTAGTTTGTTTTTCGCATTTATTACAGTAAACAGTGGCAAGTGTATCCTCTTTGGTCACAGTGTAAATCAAGTTGACAGTTGTAACGGAAAGCTGTGGCAATTTCATAATAAATACTATCTCAAATTCGTCTGCGGCTACCCATAGCTTCGAATTATCAGACATATCCCATACTGGGTTAATCTGGTATTTGATATCGTTTCCTTCACTATCTGTCACTTTTACATTACTTGTATTGACCCTTAACTGTATCACATGTTCTTGAGGATGCGACAAAGAATTATAGAGCAATACTTTCCTAGTTTGGTTGGTACCAACAGGTCCGACTTGAATTGGTGTTTTTCTCGGAAGTCTTTCAAATGATTCCCTCTCCATATCGCTGAGAACTAGGTTCTCTCCCGATTTGATAGGGACATTTGGAAAAATTAGACTCTGGAGGGAATTTTGTTGAATGCTAGTAGTGTCTCGAAGACCTTCAAATAATTTCAGGCCATAGTCTCGCATCACAAAGGATTTACTAGTTCCAGTTATGGCATCGTGATGTTGGAATAAACCTGAAATAAAAAAAATATTCAATTACATATGTGATGGAAATGACCAATAAAATCCATATCAACGTATTTGAGTAACATTTTACAACTAGATGAAGGCTTGATTGAATGTCATTTTACTACCATTTCTAAATTTTATTTATTTAGCACTAAAAATACTTTTGATGTTGATTTAGATACATAATGTTTCAATATATTTTATAAAAGAATGATGCTTTTGTTTGTTTTATATCAAATTAAAAAAATGAGGCTTGTAAATAAATTGTTTATTTGTGATATATTATTGTATTGACAATAATGCACTGCAAAAATTACGTCTTTTCACAAAAAAAAAACAAATTTGATGAAAACAAACAAATCAATGTTGAACAATCAGATATGTGAACTTGCCTAGTGGAATTTTTCTCTGATGATTAGCTTATCTAGTTTTGAAAATTTTAATTAGCACCTGTAAACTATCTGTTTCTTTCCCGCTTGGAGCTTTGTTCACGAGATGGAGCCGTTACTAGTTAACAATCTTTCTCTTAGACGAAGGTTTCATACATGCAGTTGAGCCGCGTTGAAATTATTCGAGTCTCAGGCATTTTGCTGTTTGGGTCGGATCTTTCCTGCACTGATGAGAGGTAATACCTCGAAACCAGTCTGTAGGTGATCTACTCGAATAATTTGAGCATGGTATCTTTCATAAATATCTGTCGGATATAATTCAATATCCAGCGTGGTATTAGCCGGGAATGCAGTTGTTTTTCGGCAGGCATTTACCAGAACCTACGGTGTAGGTAGTTGACAAAGATAAATATTTTGAGATTTGATTTTGAAATATTAATTTTCTAGTAAAATTTTCAAACTCAGAAAATATCGTGAATGGCAATAATCATGCCAGTTAGGCATACAATTATTCTTTGATAAGACAGTTACCAGAATTGTACACGATAGTAAAACTCTTGGATGTGACAGATTTAAATTGAAAAAAATTACTTATTTTTCCTTATATCATCATCGGAAAGATTATGATGAAATAATATGAGAATTGTTAAGTTTCATGTACAGAAATAGGATCCATGTGGAGATATACCATTGGTGCAACAAACATAAACCCAGATATTGTGGGTGTATGACGACCTCCAATATTTCATTTCTCTCTTTCTTGATATTTCCTTTTCTCTATCTTCTATCTCTCTCTCTTGTTCTCCGATAATTAGCCTATATGTTACTACTGGATGAACATGCCGAAATAACCATCTTTACCTGACAAATACTCAAAAATGCAGCCTTCAGGTTTTGAAAATTTATATAATTTAACAAAATGGCGAATTTCATTTCAGTAAGTACTACTCAAATATCTATTCAATATTTGATAAATATACTCACTGAACTCTTGTACTTACCTAAGTTCCTTCTAGCCCTTATGAGTTTCTCGAAATCCCTTTCCAAGATTTTTGAATGGGGTGAGAGTTTATTTCGTTTAGCATTATTCAAAGCAACTGTATACAGTATCTCTGCAGAACGAAGACTACTCTCTAGCTCTCGGTCCAATAACTTCATAAAGGGCCTGGTGGTGAAGTATCCAGACCAATATGCTGGCCGCCCTTCGGAAAATATGTCGGAATATACAAAGAAATCACCTTTCAGCGTAGGATATTGGGAGTATCGTTTCGAAATTTCTTGAAAATACATAGCAGGCGTTCCAAAAGTTATCTCTGCCTTGTAGTGCTCTTTATGGGCATTGATGTAATCTATGAGTTTGATATAATTAGTGTACTGTTGATCCCATTCTTCTTTGACGTTGTATCGAAAATCATCTCCTAGTGGCATCAGAACTACGTTATGAGGTAAGAGCGAACCTGTTCTAGCGTACTGTTCCAGCAAAAGCTCTGCCTTCTCCTTTATGTTTTTATCAGTAATCGATTGGGATTTCAGAGAATACTCAGTGTATTCGCCTTGAACTTTACGGAAATCGAAATTCAAGCAGATATATGGATGAGGTCCACAACTATGTTTTATGGAGTAAATATCAAACGGTTGGTTGTGAGTGATTATTGACCCGTAGGGATCTGAAGGGCTCCAACTGGGTACCCATCGGAAATCTCCGTACTGTTTGAGAGCCAGCCATTGTTTCCAGGCGTAGTGGATCCTTTGTATCACAGTTCCTTTAAGGCCTGATGCGCCTAGAAGATATGGTACTGTGCTTCCGTGGCCAAACGGGTCTACTGACCAGCCGGATATTGGTTTTATTCCTAGATTAGTCCAAGTCCATTGATGTCCTACAAAATAATGAAAATTAGAGAACCTCAGGTACTGAATTCAGAGTGGACAAATGCAATGATTGAGTTATCAGTAATTAAATTCATTGTAATACCATGAATATCAAGAGATCTAAAAACAAGAAACAGAACTTCAATACTTTTCTCTACGAGCGTTTCACTAACCAAGTTTGCGTCTTCAGGAGAAGTTCTGGTGATTGGAAAAAGTGCTTGTTTTTGGATTTATATTACGCCAGAGATTCCAGTTTTACCGTTTATTTTCAATATTAAGAGAGTAAGAACAATGATCTCCAATATTCGAGAGCAAAGGTCAGCAACAGGCGGACCGAAAGGTCAAACCTCGGACCTCCAGATATTGTAATGTGTTGTATACCAAGTATAAATTAATACGTACAAAAGGTATACCATACCTTTACTAATTAAAATAATATATTTGAGTCACATATAATTCAACTTACTAGTTATTTGACTTCAATAAGTTATCTAGTTAACCTATTTTACAAGTACCTACAACTAATATGGTTTGATTAACCTGTGTGCGAATTAGTTGATGTTTGCAAGAATATGTGTCTTTGCAAATGTATATACGGTATCCACTAACACTAAAGAATTTTGGGCATGAAAACTGCAAGAAACTAGCTAGAAATTTGCATTTTTTGAAAAACATGTATAGTTTGAGATTAACGGACGCCTACCTAGAAGACACACCTGAATTTGCTATTCCTATCGAGAACCAAACTGTAAAAAAGTGGGTTAAGACCGTTGGTGTAGTTTCTCACATTAATTTTAGGTCATTTGTTTTATAATTTTTCCCACAGTATCCGGACCCCACTTGAAACTACTTGCCGACCCCTGTTCTAGAGTGAATTGAATAGAATATTATTTGATGCAGATTTTATAAGTTATATAGATGCCCAAGGTAACAAGTTAGTCAAATCAACTATTGGATAAGATGAAAAAAATACTTGTCTTTATGTTCTTTTTAGACGATTAGAGAAGAAATTTAGGCTTTTACAGCCATCTCTTGAAACAGTCTATGGTTTCGGGTTGAGGACGTCTGTTGTATTTTTTCCTGACGTTTCGCCAGCGAGAGTGACTGCCATTTTCAGACGTGTGTTATCGCTTTCAAGATTGGAGATACAGGTCAGGAAAAAATTCCAATAGACGACCTGTTCGAAACTCAAAATCACAAACCGGTATCGGCTGTATCAATATGAATGTAATTACACGATTTGTGTGTAAAGTGTGTATAATTCAGGATATAAGTCGAAGCTGAAAAAATGGTTCTAAAAATATTTAATTGCTTTGATGAGCATCACCTACAAATCAATCAAGGTGAACTTTACTTCCATTCATTGATGGTTTCACTCTTTAGTCCATTCGAAACATATTTCGTTACCACTGATGGTCAATGATTCTGTATAAGTTAATTGTTTAATATATATAAACATGTTTAGGGTTCATACTGGTTCAGTTTTGTCTTATAACTAATAACGTGCTAAGTGTAGGTTTGAGTTTCGGTTACATTGAATAGCGGTGTCAGACGAATATTCCATAATCAGATCAGATAGTTGTATTGACCAATAAAGACCCTATTATTATTACTATCATTATTATTAAGCAAGTAATCGGCGTTTCGGTAAAAATTAGGTTCAATAACAATATTGTTAAGCAGGGTCCACACTATGCCGCGGTAGGCCGGGCGGGCTGACCCGGGCGGCCTAAGCCGTGTTGATGTAGACGCCCCGGGCGGCTTTGTCGGGTTAGAAAATGCCGGCCCGGGCCGTGCCGATCCCAACCCGCATAAAGTAGGTACAGATCAAAGGAAGCCGAGCCGAACAAAAATATAGAGTGGGGACGTGCCG
>WOGO01000407.1:0-24165 GCA_015342085.1 Leptinotarsa defecta | reverse complement strand
ATGGTCTTTATTGTTTGTATATTATACACTTATGGAAGTTTTAGATCACTATAATTGTTTTTCATGATTACCATTCTTATACTTTACATTTTATACTTTTTCAGATAATGTGCAGGTTTTTCTGTAGCTGAAAAAGCAAATGCGCCACTGGAATGAATGAAGTCGCCCCGGAGCGCCAATTGATTTTTATTGTTGTTTTTATTTTTATCGTTGTACCCAATTGAAATATACCTTGTAGAAAAGATTAATTATATAACAGGTTCACTGGTGACAGAGTCGATGCGTTCAAATAGAATATTTGATGTTTCATCATGGTCTTTATTGTTTGTATATTATACACTTATGGAAGTTTTAGATCACTATAATTGTTTTTCATGATTACCATTCTTATACTTTACATTTTATACTCATTGTTCATTCCTCCTTTTTCAATTTTGATTATATTGTTCGAACATTTACATGTTTGGGAAAAATTAAATTAAGTTTCGGCAACACCGCTGTGGGTTTGGAATATAGTTCTGCTTCTCCTAATACACCTTGATCCTCTGCTAGTTTGCAACAGTATTTTATCCTTGAGCAGTTGGAACCAAAATAACCAAGACGAGTTCAATAATTCACCACCGAGTTATTCGATGTATTCTTTGTTTATCATGTCCATTACAGAACATAATTCCAAACACAACCTTTCAGGAAACTAGAATATGCAAACCTAGTCAATATTTTTACTTGAATGTAATTCAACTTTATGCTGAATCACCTGACACATACGTTTTTGTAACCACCAATCCAGCTCGAAGCACCAAAGTTATGTTCTGTTATAATGGACATGATAAACTCAGACACAGAATATACGGATTACCAACTCAGTAGTGATTAAATAAACTTATGATTGAGACAACTTTTTAATTCAAACTGCTTAAGGAAAGAATACTGTTGCAAACTAGGATAGGATTAAGGAGTATGAGAAGCAATTCAAAGGAAGGTTTCTAACACCATAAAATTCACAATTTCCAATACGCCAATACATCGGCGCGTATCTTATCTATAATTTTTCGTTTCACACTCCGTTCAGTGATAACTCTTTGAAGTATTTACTAACATTCAACCGCGTTGATCTATATTCCCAACCAACAGCGGTGTTGCCGAAACTTTGTTTAATTCTTCTCAAAGAGGTAAATGCCCGGAACATATGTTTTCTTCTCTTAGATTCCAAAGTTGAAGTTTTTAAGACAACTGAATTGAATGTTGAATACCACTTGTATTTGCAACTAATGTTAGTTACAAATACAAGTAGTATAAAAACATTGGAAGTTTTATTTCTAATTTTTCATGATCTCCTATCACGTAGGAACGGCTACATTCATCAATTTAATGAACTTTATTGATTTCAAAGACCACACACATGCACTCATATGAAAATACCTACTACAAGTAGGTACAAAGGTATTGTATTTCCATCATATAGAGTCTGTTATGATAGAAATATAATTACAATCCAAAACAAGCACTTTTCCCAAACACCAGAACTTCAATCCTTTTCGCAACGCGCGTTTCAAGAACAAGTTGGCGTCTTCAACTCCTAACAAATATTTTTTTCATAGTTCCTCAATATCTGATATTTCTGGAGATACTTCTTATATTATAAAAACATTTACATATAAATTATAGGATCAAGATATTGAATATGCAAATTTTACATCATTTAATGTTTATTTTTCTCAAAAAACATTTTTTTACAATTTTCTATTAAGCAATGAAAGAATGAATATTTTTCGTGAAATAATCACGAGAATTAAAACTTCCTATCTTTTTATACCTTGTAGGATGAAACTGAGAACGTTAGTTACAAATACAAGTGATATTAAAACACAACAAGTTTTAATTCTCATTTTTCATGATGATCTCCCATCACATAGTAACAGCCTAAATCCATCAATTCATTAAATGGTTTTCTCAATTCAATGTTTTGAATTAAATTCACTTAGAAAACAGGATCCAAGAGTCACTTAGAAAACAGGATCCAAGAGTCACAGGAAGGTAGTTCATTTCTAAAAAAATCACACCGTTTTCCTTATAACCCAAAAAACTTCCTAGGATAAATAGCAAAAAGGAAACAAAAACAAACTGATAATAAAAATTGTATTTTTGAATGCATACAATTTGAATTATTATTACAATCTAATACTACAGCAGCATAGACAATCTGATGATGATAAAGCTTCCTATGAGGTGAGCTCATAGGTCAGTGAATTTTTGTAACATACAAACATTTAAAAATGTTTTCGAAGTTTGAATTATAATAATACCCGATATATGAAAATATAGATATATTTCATTTTGTTCCATTTTCCGAAATAGACTATGAAATGTACAAAAAAAAGTTAAATATTCTGATCTTTTCAAACTAAAAATAGATAAATCTTTAAAATCTAACACAATATACACACATATACATGCAACACAAAATGATAACAGAGTCACAACTCTTAGAACTATTGACATAAAAAAGTGTGCTAGATTTTAAGAATTATACTCTGAACAATGGGGAAACTCAGGTTAAGAAATGATACAAGATGTAAAACTTTTATTTATAAATAATCATCATTTGTTAAGTTTTCCAACAAGTAGAATCAATAAAATGCAGAAAGATAAAAAACGGGAAATAAAACAATTTGAATTTTGTACTCGAACAAACATTTTTTCAAAATTGTTGTTCTATGAAGTTCTCTTACAAACTACAATAATTATTTTTAGTTCACGTTGATATCAGCTGAAAAAAAAAAATTAATAAATTCATTCCAGTATAAATCTCCTCAATTATAAATATTGATATTGACTGATAATAAGTATGACCAGGTGGTCAGGTATTGCATAAGGTTCCAGATCAAGAATCATAGAGATTAATGTTTTCTTTTAATTGATCAACTTTTCTTTGCTTTTTATCAAATAGCCACATTCTTGATAAATTTGACACAGAAACACGAACCTTTTTATAATTCAACATGTCTTGTACCTACGAACATAGTGTTTCAAAAGGCTCAACTTAGTCCTAATTTTATAAACAAACTTAAGGCATTTTTAAATAAACACTGAGTGTACTAACAAAGGTTCCACTTTTTTAAATACCACTAAAACTGAAATTTAGCTTATTCATGATATGTATGGTTTTTTGAATCTTGAATACTCTCACAGCCTCATTACTACTTCAACAAAAAATAATGTATAGCATGCACAAAAATAAAATTTGCTGCATTAAAACTTTATGTTTTTTGTTAATATTCATAAACCTAGCAGGTCTGGCACAACTTTTTGGAAATAATGTAGTTTTTTATATTGGGTCCTGAAAAATTTTACCAATTGAACTATTCTGAGCACAATGTTTTCATTTCAATTTCTAATTTCTTACTCACTTCCAATTGACATGGGGATAGTGTTTGATAAAATATACCTAAACATTTTTTATAGTAAAGTTTATTTTCAAAGGCAAAAGACATTGTTGATACTAATTATTTTTGAATAGACTTTAATTTTAACACATTTTCTAATAGCAATTGTTTGATGTCTGGAAAGCAATTCAGTTTCTATCATCAAAAATTAGACTTACCGACTTTACAGTAGTTTTGATAAAATCTTTCTTTTGGGTGAGATCAAAATCTGGATAGTGGTCATAGACTCGTTGGCAAACAGTCTTCATGGTTATTTCTTCCAGATTTGCACCTTCCAATATACTCTTAATGAAAGTTTTGATTTCATCATCCTGAAAATAATACACAATTTTCAAAACGGAACCTGAAATACAAAAACAAGCTTCTTACTGTGGGCGGTTGACTACTTTTCGCCTTCTTAACTAGAGGTTCATCTTCAGACGAGCTGGCCTCCTCTTTGTGTTCGCTCTCTTCTTCATCAGAACTTTCTGCCTTTGCCTTCGACTTTCTACCTCGAGATGGAGTCTTCTTTGCTGCAGCCGAAGCTCTGCCTTTCCGTGCTGGTGTTGCTTTTGCTTTAGATTTGTTGTTGGCTTTGACAGGACTCTTTTTACGTTTTGACTTTGGCTCATCCTGAAATATTCAATTAGGGAACAAAACAATAACAGTATTGGTGCTATACGACAAAAACTTACATCTGATTCATCGGAAGATGCTATGCTTGGATCACTCACTTCTTCTTCTTCCGATGACTTTTTTTTCTGGGCTCCTCTCTTACGTTTGGTGCGAGATTTTTTTTCACTACTGTCGGATAAGTTAGGTTTGAATTCTTCATCACTGGAACTATCTTCTTTGAGGTTTGGTCTCTTACCTAAAAAGAATATTATATAATATATCTCTCCCACAAGTAATTACTTATAGTAGGCCAAACTGACCATGAAATGATTATGAAGAAAAAAAACGAGAGCAACGGTAACATGAATTGATACATGTCTAAGTATCAAAAACATTGTCAATGAAAATTCTACCAGTCTGAGACATTGAGTACGAGTGATTCCATATGCTCGTTTTGCTAAGATTTAAGTGGTAGATGCCGAAAAAGTTAATGAGTAATTAAAATGAAGTTGTCTAATAAGGAAAAATTATGAAGATAGCATATTTTATAGTATATAAATTATTAATCATTAAAATATCATACACATATAACACATACATTACTGGTTCAACATTTATTAAACTAGTCAACACAGTCTCTGAAAATTCTTTGACATTGTAAAAGGTATTTTCCAAGAGAATGTCCATTAAAGCTTTTTTTAATTTATTGTAGTTTTCAATATTTCCTAGTAACCTAGTTGCTTTGTTTCAACAGACTACTCAGTTTTGAGATTAGATAATCTGCGTGATCTCGCCGAGTTTACTTCTGATCATTCATTAATTCTGGATACTTATATTGATTCACTTGCTCTATAGATCTGTGATCTTTTTTTATTAGTGAACAAAGATCATTAGGAAGATTCTTTTGTTGATAATTCATGAAAACAGTTTCATTAACATCAACACGTAGGCTGTTATTTGTGCACCATTGTGAAAATTCACCGGCAGTTTCATTTGCAGCTTGAGCAGAGAGAAGTTCATTTTCTGCTACTATTTGATAGGTATCATCAACATATATTATTGTTTTTTGTGGGAATACACATGAATTTTCAATATCACTCATAAATATTATAAAGAGAAGCGGAGCCAATGTTGCGCCTTGTGAAACTCCTAATGAGAGAAGCTGGTTGTGATTTTATCTTATATAACTCTGTTTCAAAGAATGTTCAAAATATTCAAAAACAAAAGCAATAATGAACTTTCTAATCTGGTTAACTCCCTATGTAGGGTTTAATATTTGAACTGTTTTATCACCTGTCGATAGTTATATAAGAAATCAAGGTTTACAGAATATTCAAAAAAATATCAATTGAAAATCCATTCCAAAGTCTATTAATACAATTTAGTGACAGTGTATACATGTTAAGTACATTGACAAACTACTACAACTTGAAAAAAACTACAAAAAAAAAACAAGAACTTCAGATGCTGAAACTCACAACTTCAAGACAAAGAGCATTTCAGTTTGATAATTTGTAAACCATCACCATTAAGCACTTTTCAGTTATAATTTCTTGCAGATCTGTGCAAGTGGACTAAGCTACAAAAGGATAGTTTGAAAACATATCATGTGAATATTGTAACACAAATGCAGGTTAAATTTCAAGCAGTCAGTTAGTGTAAGGGTACCTGATTCTGGTCTATCATTAGCTAAACTGTAACCACATAAGCGCACAACCTAGTACATGCTGTAAAAAAAATATATCAATACCTTTATCTCGACGAGCTCTGGAGGAATGCTTTTCGTCACTAGAATAGTCATCATGTGAAGAATACCCTGCAGATAAATGTATACATGTTATGGATTCCGAATACTGGTAATATCCCAACATCAAGTTGTTACCCGATAATACCTAATTAAATAAGTTTATATTCATTTCCAAACTTCATATGAACGAATAAGCCTTAAAGATTTCAAATATTGTGAAACACGCTGAATTCTATTATAACATAGGGCGTTAGAGTATTCACATCCATGAAATATTAACTGATTCTCTCTCTAGTGTTTTTAGTCAATTCTACAGGGTTCTACAGAGTTTTCATGGTCTTATGATAAGGTGAAGTTAGAGTTGAGAATAAGGAAATCTTAGCACTGACATATAAGAAAACTGGACATAACCAAACAAAAAAGCAACGGTAAAGTTTGGTTCAGGAACTTTCAGAAAATGACTTGACTATTTTGAAGCAATATTTTTGTTTTTTGCTGAGAAAAAGATCTCAATTTGTTTTATTATAGTTTTGTTTCTATTGTTTATTACTTCAAAAAATAAAAACTCCTAAGAACCTACCTAAAAGTAAAAACTAAAAATATCTAAAAACTTTTTTAAAGACTAACTTAGTTCAATCTCATAGTGCTACACAGTAATTATTATTATTATTATTTCAGCTTAATATTGATACAAAGATAGCAGTACTTTCATTTCTATTGTTTGTTGATTATTTACAAAGTGTGTACTGTTAAGTAAAACTACCTAAAATTAGAATAATGTTGATACAAATGTCAAGACTGTTATGAAGGCTGAGATAGGTTCTTTCTCACAGTATAACATTTTTTTTTAATTTACTAAGTATTTAATACTTAAAAATAATTATTGTGCCATCATTGGTTTCTAAGAGATTTGTTCGGAATTTTAATAAATTATTTCTTATGAATTTGTGTATTTCTTATGTATTGTGTGTATTCTTTCTTTTAACGGTAATTCCCCCAATTCGTTGATGAAACCCATGACTGCCTTCACACTGGTTACAAAATCTTATTTTTTGTGTTACTGTAGCAAATCTAAATTTTAAATCTGTTCCAACAGAACATTTGATAATTTTATTGCTCAGAGAATGGGTGTATAAGTATTAATTCAAATTAAAACCATGCACGAAGTAGACATGTTTCTAATATTAAATAACAATTAAGAATTAAGATAAATGTTATCTTATGAAATATTTACATATTCTGTAATAAAAGGTATAAGAGTCATGAACTATTAAAAACACATTAAATGGTGTTTCTTAATCAGAGTATCTGAGCACTAGTTTGCATACACTTTTACCCTCTATAAAACATTTGTAGATTCAGAATTCACCTTCATTATTCAATTCATCAATTTAATAAATGGTTCGTAAGCAACAAATTTTCAGTATTACTGAAACCAGAAAGTCAAATCAATATCACCATTATAAAAAACTGAAACTGACCTCTATTGTTGGCTTTCACTGCTGCACTTCTTTTAGGTCTTCCACCGTCCACTGGTTTTCCAGAATCTTTTGGTTCTACCAAAAAATCGACAATTCTCTGAGCAATTTCATCTCTGACACCAGATTTGGGCAAATCTAACATCTCACACATGCTTTTCAACTGTTTTACTTCAAATTTTCCAGCAAATGCAACTTTCTTTTCATACTCTTCACTATCTTTTTTGAAATCAAAACCGTTAAACTTCCTGATATTCTTTTTGATCAGTGTATTTTTGCCAATTACTTTGAAGAGAAGTCGATGAAGGAATTTCAAATCGTCATTTTTAAACCGAGATATTGACGCATCGACACGTGGGATATCTCCAAGAGGCGTTCCAGTGCCTTCAACAAATTCCACCTTGGCCTGAAAAAATATAAGAAATGACTATGTATTTTTCAATTATTGATATTTTTTCAAACTTCGCTAATAATGAGTCAATGATAAAAAAATACTAGTCTAAATTTGGTGCTCCAACTTTCGGTAATAAAATCTCCTAAGATGACACCTTTTTCTGACTCTGCCACTACTATATGACACTTTGACTATTAGCAATATTACAAAATTTAACTAGAATGGATGGAAAAGATGAGAAAAGCCACTTTTTCATCAATTAAAATAGTCTTCTGTGATAGAGAACACACATATACGTCTCAGTTTTTAAACATTTTTCGATTTCAACAAATATATTAACTCCAATAAAGCTTGTTTTTGACCCAATGAAGCTAAAAAAACTGGTTGGAAGTACAAATGAAAGGGCCTTTTAGTTAACAAAACTTAAGTAAAGAATGCATTCTGAAGATTGGTTTATTTAATCTCAATGATCTGCAGGTAGCAATTAAAAAAATCATTGAGGATCACATTAATTATTTGAGAGAATAAAAAATACAAGTGTTCCCTATTTGATTTCATTTAAAAGAATTAACAAGAATAAACAAATACTCTCCTAGGGGCAAAACTGAGTAAAATGTTTGCAGTATAATTTTCATTTCTTGATAGATAATGATATTATGATTCCAAAAAGGTTGTTTTAGTGAACTTATTTTTGTTATTTCTGAGTAAACTTTGAAAATGGGGTGATTTCAAGAGTGTTTATTACTGAAAGTGAATTCCCATAATAGTCAAATGGACAAAAAACGAAAAAAAAGATAAAAACCCTTTTAAAAACTAGCGCTACCAGAATGAAAATCAATCATTTTGTAATTTACAAGCATACCCCCTCCTTAGGTTCGGCATTAAATTCTTCATTGAATCTCTGTACGCCTTTCCGTTCTCTCTTGCCAGATTTTTCAAGAGGTTGATCAAGTAAAGGTACCTCTTTATCTCCATCTTTATCATCCTTTTCGCTTTCTCCATCTTCCCTCTCGCTATTGTCTTCACTTTTTGACTCTCCTTTTGCCTTCTTTTCCTTCTCTTTCTTGGTTTTCTCACTGCCTTTCTTATTTTTCTCGTCCTTATCTTTCTTACTTTTATCTTCCTTCTCTCCGCCATCTACTTCCTCACTTTCTACATCGTCTTCCTCCTCGTCCTCATCATCCTCACTATCACCTTTCTCCTTTTTATCAGAGTTGGCCTTATCTACTTTTTCGGGCGACTTTTCCGAACTTTTATCCTCCTCCTCTATTTCTTCTTTAGATTTTTCCTCCTCATCCTTACTTTCCAAATTGTTTTCAGTGGGTGCATCAGAAGCTTTAGCAGCTTTGATGTCGTTCACATCATGGGAATCTTGAGAAGAATCATCGGTGTTGTTATCTGTTCCACTCTTCTCGTTGGACTGTAAAATAATTTAGAAAATCAGTTGGCACATTTTGAAGAATAACTGCTATTTCTACAGCACTTTCGTTTCCCGCTTTTTCAAATATCAACACCGCCATATTGAATTGGTAAAACAAACATGTTTGTGCCGCATTCGGCGCTGAAATATTGGTACATTTACGATGAAACTTTTTCGAATATACTTTTCTTTAAGAGCATTTCCTACTGGTACTACAAAAAAAATGTATAATCACCTCAGATATCACACTTTTTGAGGAATCACCTTCACTAGACATTGCAACTGTCAACATATATCATAAACGCATAAATGGCATAAACTGCTAAACTAAAACCGCGTCTAATCATCTAGAAAAGTCATAGAACGATGGAAAAGAACAGATCATCAATTGGACGTTTTTTATTCTGATTGAAGTTTGACGTTTTGAAAATAAGATATGTGCCCTCCCTTTTTGTAGTCAAAAACATCCATCACTACATTATTATAATGAACAATCATTATTTTAAGATATATCGAGTGATATTGAAAATATATTGAAAGATAACTATAAAAATTAGCTACAAATATTTGAAGAGTCACAAATGTCGATAATATGATTTTTTCCAGATGAAATTTTATTACCTACTTAATGACTGATAATATCAACCACTCCAGGAACAAATTCATCAAATTACACCATATCTATTTTGATAGACAGAATTGGAACCTTTAACCTGAAATGAAAAAAAACACTGTTCCCATAACAAAACAAATATACTGTCTATCGACGCGTGATTCACTAACGAAGTTAGCACTATCTAGAGATGAAAAAAAGTGAATTTCTATTTTTGAAATAGATCAATATATATTTAAATATCATCCTCAGATATTGGGGTTGATGAAATGAAATTCAATAAATGAATTTCTAGTGGTAATTTGAAATAATATATCAGTGTATGATTTATATGTTATACTGACTACCTGTTATGTACTGTAATGAAGTCGCTATATTACTGGAGTTTATTCCCAACACCAATCCGTTATTTTAACACCTCGACACGTGTTTCGACACGTAACCGGAACACGTGTCGAGTAACTGTAATACCTGTTATGTGCCTAATATTTACATAGTTTCTATTTTTGATTATTATGTAAAATGATGAAAAACGAACTATAGTATTCGATTTCTTAACTTTCAAAAGGATATAAAAATATCCCACCCAGAAGAATTGAATGAGCTTAAAAAGTATTTTTTGATATGGTCACTCAGAAAACAGTCCGTTGTATGAACTGCCAAACATTCTTATTCTCATTCATGAAACGCAGTCCGTCAAAAAGAGAAAACACATGTAATTTTAATTTTTCGAGTTAATTGATAGTCCCCAGAAACTATAAATAGTAAAATGAATGCCTCCCAACTCTTAAAAGAACGTATGTAATTTTAACTGCTTAGCTAGTATTTCATTACCTTATGAACTTTTATAAATAACCCGATTACAACTATATTTTAATAATAAATAAATTTTAATAATAGACAAATTACATCAAATTTCCACCTCCTGACTCAACAATAACAAAAACAAACCCCTGAAACGCATCGTGGACCACAAACCACCTACTATAGTAGTTTGTGTCGTGGACTTAACACCTGAAATGATGTCTGTATTAAAAACTGGGACTGATGGAACTAACAATATATTCGTCCACCAGATGCCTCTGAGGGTACGTTATTCGCATAGATATGTTTTTCGGTAGGTTTAAAAGTTCTGCATTTTCAGTGTTATATAAAAAAAAGTAGGTTTGGGGTATTCATTTGTTGAAATCAAAATATTTCAAATCTGACCCATATGTGTGTCCCTGATTGACTAAGGTTGAATTTCACTCGTGTTCGTTTTTTTTGTTTATATTACCTTATCTGATCTGTCAATACTGTCATAAGATATTCGCTTCCTTTTTTTCTCGATCGAACTACATCAAGTAAAGTTAGCGAATAACTTTTAGCGAGAATGACTATGCGAGTGCTAACAAAACACAGATAATGAACTAATATCTGATTCGTAATATATATGTTATGTCAGCAAACATAATGAAAGGACTGAACCATTCCTTTTTAAAATATAACACTATCCATGATAATAATTAAACAATTTTCTCAAACATTTTTTATTTTTAGACGTGTTTTGCTGTACGCGTCCAAGCATGAAAATAAATTGTTTAATTATTATCATCCATCAAGCTAGCGTAGTCGAGTGTTCGGCTAATGTAGCTGTGTTTGTTAATCACTATGTATTTACCGAACACGCTTGCTTGACATAACCTAAATCGTAAATTTGGTATAGTTGATGGTTAGAGTCAAATTAGTTCCATCGGTTAAGGAAGCTGTAGGTTTTTCGTTTCATTACCAGAACATTGAACCATGACTAATTTTTATTACTTAGATTTGTCTTTGTTAGTACTTTTCACTAATTCAAAATTATGTATTTTGCAATAACCTATTTTTTTATTTTCAGAATGTTTGAAAAGGATTATGATGAAGAAGTGACTCCTGTATACTTTAAGAAAAACATTATTGAAGCTGTAAACGAATTATTTGGGGAAGTCGGTTCAACAGTTTCTATTGACGTCCTGAAGTTTAATCATACAGATAAACGAGGAATTCTGCGAGTACCAAATTCGCAGTACGTTAAGTTGAGAAGTAGCTTGACTCTTTCTGCCCGACACGAGACTAATACCTGTCGTTATATCATTCATAAAGCTTCTCCTTCACTACTAGCACTCCAAGCTGATAGCCGAGAATATCGACACTGAAAATAAAATGTCTCATTGTCGAAAAGTAGGTCCAAACAACAAAGATATTCTTATATTTGCAACTAAAGAAGATCATCAGGTTCCTAGCAAAGTTAAACTTCCTGATCCAGATCCTCAACCTGGTTTGATTTTACCAAATGGAGATATTAATTGGAATTGCCCTTGTCTAGGAGGAATGGCTACGGGACCGTGTGGTGTTGAATTTCGAAATGCTTTCAGTTGTTTTCACTATTCTGAAGCTGAACCAAAAGGTAAATTTTAAGTATGTTACAAAAACAAAACATTTTACTGCTTTATGGTCAGAAGTGGGTAACTAGACATTGAGCTAGGAGAGAAAAAACTTGGACAGCCCCATTCTTTTGCTACATGCTACTTTTTTTGAAAGCAGTGGTTTGATACTTACTATGATGCTGGTAAACAAGCGTCATAAATTCATGATACTACGTCACAGTTTCATGTCATGTTTAGTGAAAGGGTTAAAATTCATTACTGAATATTCCATTACATTTTTGTTTGAATAATTTGATATTCTGCCAGAACATTTCTAAGAAACTAAAGTAAAGTAAAACATTATAGGGTTGCCCTGCAACTTATCCCTCTTCCGTCTTGATATTGACGAAGAATCTATTACCAATGTTTCTGAGGCTAAATGTAAAATATTCTCCAAATATATGTCATTGTAAAAAGAACCATAAAAAATATTCTTCTTTAAAGAGCATCTGAACACAATCACTAAATATGCTTTGAAATTCTCTTGTCCTTTCGTAGACCAAAGATGCTGACAGTGTATGAGCTTTGCTTTTCACACAAATGGCATGCACACCCCTCAAGCAAACATTATTATTATTATTATTACCTCAAAAATAGTTAGATATAATATCATCAACAGATCACTAAGACATATAGTATCTTGATGTATTTGAAAAAAAATGCAATCTATCCTGGACAATCAGCATGCACACATTTTAGTAAATTTCAATCATGTTGATTTGTTTTACATCATGTTTTTACCTAATTTTGGGATTATGTAGTCAAAATTATTTCAAATATCTCAGTCCATTCTTTGTATATCAAAAAAACAACAAACGCCTTATTATCATCTATCTGATGACGAATACTTATTTGTAGGTAGTGACTGTTACGATCTCTTCAAGGGGATGCAAACCTGTATGCAGCGTTATCCAACCTTGTATAATAAAGACCTAGGAGATGATGACGAGCTGAATGGGATGAGTCAAGTGGAGACCAATGCCAAAGATGAGAAAAATGAACCTCAATCAGCTGCATCTTCAAAATAATATGAAATTAGTTATTTATTAGTAATTTTTCTGTAGGTGAAAATGTTTTTCAGTTGTATCTTTATTGTATGTTTTGAAAATTAGGTGATGAAGACAGTATGGGTGAAATAAATTGATCACATGGAATTCTAGCCGTATTTAATTATAATAATTAATGATTGTTATTGTTATGTTACTCTTTCAGAAGAATTGGTCAACTCGAGCCAATACATCCAATCTTAGTCAACAAGGAACTTCATTGACGTTTTAACTATTTTCCAATCCTTAACTGACAACTTTTGTTTAAAAAAACAAATGAACACAAATAAACCAACAGAAAGATAAATAATTAGTAAATATCCACATTCTCCTCCCACCGCTAGAGTATTTAATTGTTCTTTACCTCAAATTTACATATCTTCGTTACTAGTCATTGAATTTTGATGTTGACGTTTTAACATCAACTACCCGTATTCTCTCGTCAGGTCCAGGATATATGCCCGTTATTCTGCCCAACTTCCAATTATATCTGGGGGCTTGATCATCAACAAATATGATGATATCATTAATGATATTGGTTTATTATCATTTGTCCATTTTATTCGCCTTGATGAGATAGGTAGGTACTCTCTAGTCCAGCAATTCCAGAACGAATTTGATAACATGCGAGCTATTTTCCATTCTATCCTCAGATTGTCTGCACTTGAATTCAATAGTAATAAGTCACCATCACCACTGGAAGAACCAATCAGGAAGTGGTCGGAGTGACTGCATTGGTAGAGTCAGACGATATTCTTGTCAAAGGTCGAGAGTTGATGATCTTTTCCGTTTCAGCAAAAAAAGTTTGCAGTGTTTCTTCTCTAAGACTGTGATCGTGGAGAACTTTGCCAATAGTTCTTTATATGGTTCCAATCAATCTCTCCCAAGCTCCTACCATGTGTGGTGAAGAAGGAGGGTGAACATGAGGTTGTCTTCTTCTTGCAGCCATTCTCAATATTGCTTGGATGGTCGAATCGGTGTTGAGGCTATGGGCTATTTAAAGGTGGATGACTCTCACCGCAAGGCAGGTGCACAGAACTCCCCAACTTTTCTCTTTTTCTGCCAATTTTCACGAAAATCTGTCCATAGTAGTCCATTCCTATATTGACAAATGGTCTGATTTCTCTTTTCAATCGTCCTTCTGGTATTTGTCCCATCATGAGCGGTAGTGGTTTACTCCTTTCAATTCTGCATCTAAGACATCTGGAGAATGCTGCTCGGTCATGAATCACCCAGTATTTTTGTCAGAGTTCATTCAGAACCAGTTCCATTCCTCTATGAAGAAATTTCTCATGATAATGCTGGATGAGCAATTTTGTGAAATCGTGCTTTGGACTCAATATAGCTGGTCGACTAACATCTCTTGGCAATCATTTCGAAACATTTGAACTGAACCATAACTCCATCTTTCAGTTCATCAGGACATAGACTAGCAAGCTTACTACTTAATTCCACTCAAAGGTTTTCCATTCTTGAGGCGGCATATCTCTAAGGGTAAACTCTCTTTTGTTGTGCACACTGTACCCAAATTTTCTCAGCATCAGACATTTCTTATTTTGTTAAATTGGTATCGAACCTTTTTTTGTTTTTGAGAATGTTAATAAATATCAAGCACCAAGCTGTAGAACGAATTAATCTTATCCACTTGGAGAATCTTTTCACAAGTGGTAAACAATTTTCATAGTTCATAATGAACAGACATGTTCCAAACTTTTTTTGTTTCAATTCAACATCCACTTCACACAAATATTTTATGTTGTCTTTTTGGCATGGCCAAAATTCCTCGGGCTCTCTGAGAAAATTAAGCCCAGAAAACCATTGGTCTGAAATAATTCTCTGGCCTGGCGTCCATCTTGTTACTTTATCTGCAATGTTATATTCAGTTGGAACCCAGTACCAATCTTCCAACTTCCGTTCGTTCTTGTATTTCTCCTATTTGATGGGATACAAACGGTTTACACCTAGTTTATTCCATCAAATTCAATTTTATCAATTTTATCAAATTCAAAAATCATCTTGAATCGGACCCAAAAAAATGTTCGATTGATAGGAATTTCCAGTTCTTTTTTTATCAGCTGAGAAAGCCGACTTGCCATGACCGCTGCCAGAAGTTCCAACCTGGTATAGATAATGGTTTCAACAGAGCGACTCTAGTTTTTGCCGAAATAAGGCAAACTTCGGTTTGTTCACCTCCAACAACTCGAAGATATACTGCTGCAGCAAACGCCTTTTCACAGCTGTCGCAAAATGTGTGAAGTTCACACATTTTGCGACAGTGGATCAAAAACGGACATCGAAGACCTTAGAACGGTTATTTTCATAGGAGTCCCTTTGCAAATCTGGGATTTTCCACATTTAAATGAAAAGTTATCATGTTTAGTGTCCCACCAGATGCCCAATATTCGATGTAGAAGTTTCCTCAATTTTCTTCGTTGAGACTAAAACTAGTTTATCGGCAAGCTTCGTTCGAATTAATTGGGAATTTGTCATCCAATTTATCACCTCATAACCAGAGATTTTTTGGACTCAGTATACTTCTAAAATCATTTGTAGAGCTTCCTCTTCTGTATCTTTGGAACCCAAATAATCATCAATGTAAAACTTTTTCATGATAGCGGTTTTAACGTCTGAATCTGAGAATTTTACGGCATTGAAATTTTTCTCTAACTAGCCATTTGAAGTTTCTGGTATTTGGTGCTCCATATCGTGATCACGTCAGGTTCACCAATGTTATTCATTCAGAAGAATTGGTCAACTCGAGCCAATAAATCTAATTTCAGTCAAAAAAGAACTTTATTGACGCTTTTACTATTTTCCAGTCCTCAACTAACAACTTTTGTTTACAAAAAAAAATGAACACAAATAAACATACAGAATGAAATATAATGAGTAAATATCCATATTCTCCTACTAGAGTATTTAGTTGGTAAGTTGGAGGTAGAGAACAACTGAATACTCTAGCGGGGGGAGAATGTGGATATCTACTTATTTATCATTCTGTATGTATATTTGTATTCATTTGTTTTTGTAAACAAAAGTTATCATTTAAGGATTGGAAGAGAGTAAAAACGTCAAAAGTTATAGTTAAATTCGCTGGAATTCCATGTGATCAATTTATTTCACACATACTGTCATCATATAAATATCATTCGTTATATTTGACTTTCCAAAGGATTCATAGGGTTCTATTATGAAAAATTTATTTATTCAACTATTTTCGATCTATTTACATCCCTGCAGATTTTACACTTTTTTAATATTCTCGTAACAGACTATAATTTTTGTATCAGATTTTTAAAAATTTGTCCTGTTGTGAAAAGCTTCCGAACACGTAACAGTGCACCTAGATAATGACAAATGAGATTTTCTCGAAACGTTGGTGAGATTAAAGATAATATCACATACACGGATCAAATACCCGGAAACCAGTTCAGCATGTTCCTATCCGTGAGAACTTTAGATTGAAATCAATTGAATCAAAATTGAGATCAAAAAGTACTTATCTATTTATTTTTGATTTTCATGGAATTATTTTCTTACCTCTACAGTAATATACGAAACATAACTCTCTCTTTTTCTATTATCACTAACTTATACCGCCCTTTCAACTTCCGTTCGCCTCCTCCGATCACACTTTTGCAACGCTCTCATCACCCATTCACCAGCTTACTGGTGAATACTTCATAAATCCTTGTGCAATGTTCCTCAGAGAACAGGAATCAAGTAACGAGGGCATTCTAGTTAAAACCAGCAAAAAATAACCACCTACGTACATGTATTTTCAATGTTTTTACATCTCAAGAGAACTGACTGGGTTGGACAAGCAAATCAATTCTTTTCATTCGTTATATTATTCATTCAGTATGCAAAAACATTGCATTTCATCCAGTTCTGGGCTATGTTTGAAGTTGCAAGGTCCTTTATCTCCTCGATAACTTATTTTCAAATCGATTGCAAAATTTGAACCAAAGAGAGAACTAGCGAGTAAAAACGTGGAACAATTAGAATAATAAATTCAAAGCGTTTCATAATATTCTACATTTCTACAAAAGACCCATTTAACACCAAATAAAAGGATTAGGTATTCAAAATACCACAAATCATCTCATTAATAATCCATAATTTTATATATACTGATGCATCAAAAATTAAGGTTTGGGGTATATATTCCAAATATAAATTATTCCTTTGCAAGTAGATTATATGATATAATAAATATTTGTGATGGTGAATTGACAGCAATTTAGAAAGGAATGATGGTACGTATAGAAAAGCGTTAAATAATATCATCATAACAGATTCTAAGAGTGCCCTAGAAAAATTAACACAACGTAAACTTTCTGCAAAGATGAACTATATTTATTTTTTTAAGTAACAAAAGCATGTTATTACTCCCAAAAAAAATATTGAAATCACTTTTGCTTGGGTTCCTGGGCACGCAAATATCTCAGGAAATGAAATAGTAGATTTATTAGCTAAATTTGGTACAACATTAAACATACCTATAAAAAAAATAGATAAAAAAACATTGTAGCCTATACTCAAACAAAAAAACTTTACGAAATTTAGAGAACAGTGGAAAATTGATATAAAAACAAAAAGTAGGTATTACATATGGCAAAATTTATACCGAATATCCTGATAAATTATGGTATAATCGATATCCATATCTAAGGCATATCAATAAGTATAAAGCATATCACAACTATAATTAGGATGAAAACTGGGCACTGTTTAAAAAAAAACATGTATAGCGAATTAAAATAAAAAATAATCCATATTGTGGATGTGGACAATAGGAAACTTTGGAACATATTTTCTTTGAATGCTCAATCAGAACTGTACTAAACGTGGATATTTATCGGTTTTTTATAGAATATGATTGGTCCCCCCCTGAACTTCATAACAATTTTAAGGAATATTAATTTGAAAATAATTATATTAATCAATGATTCCGTGTTAGGAATCACACGTTAAAAGGTAAGACCTCGTTAGTCTTTAGCTCGCACAAGTTCTCAACAGAATAATTTTTCAACATATAATAAAATTGAATTATAGAGAAAAAAAGAGTAGAGGGACAAAAAAAATAAATAAAAAAAAGTAAATGTGAATAGTCAAATTAAAAATAAAAAATTATTGGTATTATTTACGTATCCCATCTTTAACTTTTTTCATTTGGGTTTTTTTTATGCGAGGCAGCATTTCGGTTTGTGATAATGCTTCACAGCTGCCCTGAAGCGAGAAGAGTCCATACCTGCTATAAATACCGGTCTTGCACAAAGAAGACATTGAAGATGAGATGGAAAAACAGAGAATAAACATATTTTGAGAAGAAAAAAATGGAGTACAATAGTGTGTAAAACAAGACTCTTGTACTCCCTGGACTAAGTGTTTATTATAGTTATCACTATAATAAAAAGAGCACTGGTCATAATAGCACCAAATCTGGAAGCTGGGATAAAAATTAAGAAGAAGTAGAGGAAGTACTGTGATAATAGAGGATAGTCTTGAAGTTAGAAGCGCCTGCACATGTTTTTTCAGTGGCGTAACGTTTAATTAGTTCTTTTATTTTTCAGAAGAAACATTTTGTGAGATTATTGAAGTTAATTGCAGCTTTTATTCATTAATCTATCATATCAATCAAAAATATGAAGTCATTCGAAGAAAAATTGAAAAATTTTGCTAAAGAATTGTTCGAAGCAAATGCAATAAAATTTGGAGAATATAAAACAAAAATAGGAGTGATGACTCCCGTTTATTGCGATCTACGGGTTATTGTGAGCTATCCAAAATTAATGGTAAGCTTTGTGGTGTCCAATCTTAGAAAAGCATATAAATAAGGGTACATTCATTTTGCAGTTTCAAGATTAGATTCATGCACCAGTCCTAAGTCCTGTCACAAGTTTCAAGTATTAATAATTCATGTTTTTCAGATATTACTACCTAGTCTTTTATGCGGTAAAACGTATATTAAAATTAGAATGCCATGTTTTTTCATTGAAATGAGTAAATCGATTATTAAGAGTAAATACCTCCCCACCAACCCTATTTTGCATAACTAGTAACTGTAATTGACAAAGGGAAATTATCATAAGGGTTCTTTTTTTCAACTCCTTGATATCTGGTTCTGTACTGATTTGAAGTTGCATCTTTTCAGTTGGTTTCTACAAGAGCAGTCGGTCATCCGACATCGACTGCTACAAGCGCAGTCAGTCGTTCAGCACTTATTCACATTATAAGTACAAATGCACCAGGACGATTTTCATTTTGCCCATCGCAGCAAGGTGGATCAATTGACCCATTGCCGCATTGCCTTTAATAATGTCTGCTACAATAGCCGACGAAACGTCACATATAAAAACCTGCAGACCACAGCTAATAAATCTTATAAATCGTTTGTCTGATGATCACAACGTTGTAGAGTTGTTATAATAATGTGTGTGATTGAACAACAGACATTTTCAGTATGAACTATTGTAATATTCAGTTTTTTCCAGGACACATTAGCTGACCTTCTCATTGTGAAAGTTGAGAAAATGAACGTTGAGCTTTTATGTGGTGTACCATACACTGCATTGCCCATAGCTACAGCAGTTTCTTTGAAACTATTGAAACCTATGGTGATGAGGAGGAAAGAGGCTAAAGACTATGGAACTAAAAAACTTATTGAAGGTATTTTCACTGCAGGCCAAAATTGTTTGATTGTAGAAGATGTTGTTACTTCTGGAAGTAGTATCTTGGAAACTGCCAAAGATTTGAATGGCGTTGGTATAAAGTGTACAGACGCGATTGTTCTTTTGAATAGGGAACAAGGAGGTGAACATTTTCTAATGAAAAATGGTATCAAGATGCACAGTTTGCTGACTCTGACTCAAATGGTAGGATATTTGAGAGAATTTGGCTGTATTGATGATGCAGTTGTTGAGCAAGTAAAAAGTTATTTGGCTAATACCCAGATTGATGAAGTTTCTTTAAATGAAACTATCACAAAAGGTGAGGTATAAATTTATGAAGGTGAAGTTGTACTACTTAATAAAAATATAATCACTCTTCCTTATCAGTGTTCCAGAAGAAAATTAACTGTTTAAATTTGAATCATTCAGAACTAATCATTTTATTATTTTATTCAATAATTCTTGATGAAATTGAGAAACTCTTTGTGGTACAAATTGAATAATCTTGTAAAACTACAGAATTTGACAATTAAAACATAATGTATAAAGATAATTGATTGAGTATTTGTGAAAAAAACCTTTTTGGCTTTCTATTTTATCATCAATATAGAAAGTGTGAGGTACTTACAAAAAAGAAAGAAAGAAAAATGAATGTGTCACTAAGTCTTGACAAAAATGTGTAGATCATGCAAAGAAGTTTCTTTCACTCACAAACCGGACGAAAAATATACCTATCTACCTCTACCAATCCAGCACTTCAGTAGACTCTGTCGTCGTGTTGTTTTCTAGCAGTCTAACCTCAAAACTTATCACCTGTACATTTGTTACAATTACAATAAAACCTGTCAAAGAAGAACACAAATATGTTCATACATACATATTCTCTTTATGTAATGCTTTATTCTATTTATTACTATTTTTCTCTATAATCCAGTAATCCGAACATTCTAATAATCCGGCGCCCACTGGTTTTTAATAGTGCCGGATTAGTGAGATTCTTCTGTAGATATAAATAAGTGTGAAGTAGTTCTTATGTATTTCTTGTGACATATAGCGGTCTTATAAACAATAAAGCTAATATTAATATTACGGTCTATGAAGTTTTATCAATTAATAAATTCGGTATGTTTACGCAACTCAAATATTACTTGTCCGTTTATAGTTTTTCTGAATATTAATTTTCAGACATTAAATCTACGTCTACCTTTATAAACCTCATCCTTGACTTCATATTTGTTAACACATGATTTTCTTTTTTTGCAGACAGACTAGGTCTTTCATTTCTGAATCGGGCAAAATATGCCAAAAATCCAGTTTCACAAGAACTGTTTAAAATTATGTCTTCCAAGCAGACTACATTGTGTGTAGCTGCAGACCTAACAAACTCTACTGATATTTTGAATCTTGCCGAAAGAGTTGGTCCCCACATTTGTGCCTTGAAAACCCACATCGACATTGTTGAAGATTTCCATCCGAATATGATAGGACCCCTGCAAGAGATAGCAAACAGGCACAATTTTATACTCTTCGAAGATAGGAAGTTTTGTGATATTGGAAAAACTGTGGAATATCAGTATAGTAAAGGAGGTGGTTGCATTTCGTCTTGGGCTAACCTGGTAACGGCCCATTCTTTGTTGGGTAAAGGTGTTTTGGATGCAATAAAGGGTAGTGAAGGTTTGCAGAAGAGGGGGGTATTTCTGTTAGCAGAAACTAGTGCTGCTGGAAGTTTAATAACAGAAAGTTATGTGAAAGGTACTTTGGAGATGGCCGAGGAATATTCAGATCTGGTTGCAGGTGAATATTTAAAAGTAGAATAGAATTTATTCATCATAATAATTCAACATAATAATACTAAAAGTTACACTACAGTAAAGTATTCAAGTAATACTTTATTGTGAGATAAGAGAATAAAAAGTTTGATCTTCCTCTTGAAGATGATCACTCGGTGATCAAAACATGTGTTGAGGTGTTGAAAATAACAGTTTGGTGTTGGGATAAAACTCCAATAATCTGTTAAAAAAATCTGTAATATTCATACTCATATCTGTATAAACACACATACTATTCATCTAATAAATATTATTTACAAATGCTTTGAATTTTTTAACATATTTTATGTTTTTCAATTTGATAAACGAAGCAAAATTTTTTCAGTTCTAGCCGATGAAACAACCTTCGAAAAGTGAACAAATATCTCTTCGAATAAGATATCCGTTAATAACTAGTCATAACATTATTTGTTTCCATTGTTAACGTAACGGGAAGTAATCTAGCAAATGTTTTACTTTAAATTCTGCAGTCTTTAGGTGTTGTATTCAACCAAAACTCATTTCCTGAAGATTTGTATGTTCTCTGCAACTCTCATTCTTTGATTTCAGCTGAAGAACATCCATTCAATGATTTGATTGTAAACTGTATGGGGCATTGTTAAGTTATAAAGTGATTTCCTCAAAATTCTGCCAAAAGGATTAAGGCTTTAAAAGTCAATATCGAATTAAATTTTCTCGAGACAGTGACTTCACAACACTTATGACTAATTTCTTATATAGTTATTCAAATAAGTTTATAAAACAATGAAATTTGACGAAGAAACTACTCTGCTTGACATGTTGCTCAACAAGCACTATATATAAACCAAAATGGCAAAAAGAATTGTCCTAGATTAATGAAATTTGGTATATACTAAAATTGTTGAAGAAACAACTTTTTTTATGACTTCAAAATTATGTAGAGAAATGACATTTTTTATTTATTTTTTTAAAAGTATGTCAGTTTTGACAAGTATTGACTAAAATTAGTGGCAAGTGTTCATGTAATTTTTGGTATTATTAGAAGGATGTTGTGATATTATGAACTCAATAGTGATGAAGAGTGCAGAAACAAACAGATTCATATATTTTCATGATATCGATTGCAAATCGTGAAAATGTTTGGTAAAATCTATTCAAAAATTAATGATTATTCAGTGAATGAATCAAACATTGAACGACTGATATCTAGAAAGCGATATCATTAAAAATTTTGAAATGTCTAAGGATTGTTATCCTTGAGAAAATATTCTTAAAGTGTAATATAAACAAAAAATACATCATTCTTTGGAGTAACATTCACAAGAACTCAATTACATTCAATGATATGAATTATTTGATCACCTGCCAGTCTGAGTTGAAGAAATCAAGTAGATTTAGAGAATCTGTTGAAATACTGATATATTTCCAGAAGTATTTTGATGGTGCTATGAAGTCTTGATGTATATTATTGATCACTCATTTTTAAGTGAATATTATTATGTTTGTTTAATCGGCATTTTTATTTATATTGTAATTTTGATGTTTTAGGAATCGTTTGTCAAAGTCCGCTCTTTTTGAAGAATCCTGGATTAATCCAACTGACCCCCGGAGTTCAAATCGATATAAAAAAAGATGATTTAGGACAACAATATAACAGTCCTGCAAACATTGTTCTTGAAAGGGGCGCTGATATAGCTGTTGTTGGAAGAGGGATAACTTTGGCAAAAGATCCAGAGGTCGCAGCTGCTGCTTATAAAAAATTACTGTGGGATGCCTATCTTCAAAGAATAAAGGAATAAATTCAAATCAGTATGGAAGCATAAGTTTGTCTTTGTCTGTGATTGGTAAATATAAAAAACTCGAGTCATTGTGGCCTTTTTAATAATAGGTCCAACTGGATCCAAAGGATTATAAAGCTTAGCTATGGTGGCTAAATTAGATCTTTTTGTGCTGTTGTATTTGATATAATAAACTGGAAGGTGTCCTGTTGGGAGTTTTTATCATAGCATCTGGATTAATTGTTATCATGAAATAATTTTATATTTCATTACCACCATTGTCCCAGCTGAAATTGTGATTTGATAAGAATATTGATCACTCCCTTAGTTTTCTCAATTATTTCTAATTCAGTTTCAAAACCTGTAATCATATCATCAACATAAAAGTCAGATATCCCCAACCTATCTAATATTGACAAAGCACTGAGTGCAATAATCATTGATCTGTTTCTTAAATGAAACGTGGCACTGATTTTACTAATGGAAAACGTTATCACTTGTTACTTACCAGTGCCAAACTATTGCTTTCACTCTCTCAGCCTGAAGCATGTGCGTTCGTTTTTCCCAATTTAGCACAATATTTAAAATGAATTTCAATATTTATCTAAAATTCTTTGTTGAGGCTTCTTCGATTGACGACTTGTTTATTTTGTGGAAATTCATGTTCACTGAGGATACACTACAAAAACACACTTTTGTCTATTTTCCACTATATTTCTTTATTGTTGACCGGTTTCGGCT
>WOGO01000406.1:0-24176 GCA_015342085.1 Leptinotarsa defecta | reverse complement strand
TTTTCTCTGATTCCAATTTTTTTTGTATTATGATTTTTTTTTTTCGGGGTGCCAAAGAAGAGCCATATTTTTTGTTTAGTTTTGCTTATATGCGCACTCAGTATTTCTACCCATTTAATAAATTTTGTTGTAAGTTACATTCGTTTAATAATCACCCGTCAACTTTTTTCCCCTAAAGCGATCTAAAAAAAAATATTGCCGTTTTTAAAAATATCCCTAGACTTTTCCGATGTGTGTATTTCCTCTCTACTCGGGGACACATAAAGAGTAAATACAATTTTTTATTACCTGATTGATATTTATTGTTGGCGAATTATTTGTGCAGTTATCAAGGGTATTATTACAAGAAGAGGCAAATGCATCCAGGATTTCCTGCGGTTTGGTGTAAGTTTCAGTTTCATCCTTCATAAAACCGAGAATTTTCGAATTACCTCTTGTTCTGCATTTACTTCCAAAATGCACTTCAATAATTTTGCGTTCAATTTTGTCAAGGATGTTTTCATAAGCATTGTTTATTCGTTCTTTTACTTCTCAACGCGATAAATTGCTGCTGATAGAAGGCTGTTTTTCAGATTTTTTGGGCCCCTTTTTTCTTATGAATGTTTTTAATTGTATTTGGTATGAACCAGGGCGAGTATCATTGATACAATAATGATTGAATATTCTAATATCGAACTTTAATTCGTAAATTCGACAATAGGAAAGTGATGGAGGTGAGACGGCTGTCGGACGTCAGTTTGAAGCACCATTCGCGGAGACCCTCAATCGACTCTGGGAAGCACTTGCGACACGACGTGGGGTACCTGCCACATACGGTTTGCAAGAGGAGAAAGACAGCCGGCAGCGATAGTGGATCCAAAATGCACCACTACGACCACTCGGGATCGGAAAGCGTAGGAGGTTCCAGACCAGGGACGCCTCTGTGTGACGAGAGGCCGGAAAATTTCCAGCCCAGCGAACCGCGGAGGGTGCCCCGGGAAAGGGAAGGGCCGCTCACACTGCCGCTGCCGAGATTTGCCGCGCAAATTATGAATAGAGGTTAGTGAACATATGATCTACTCACATAAGTCCTATTATCATTGCTCTCTTTGTATATAAGGAATTCTTTCACAGCCAGTAATAGTTCATGAAAGTTTTTTTGACCTTCACCTTCACTTTTTCATATAATTTTATAAAAACTAACTGTCCATTTAAACGCTATTGAATTCTTTTTTACTGAACATCATGAACATTTTTCCCTTTTTATATTTATTTTAGATGCATTAGACCAAAAAGTATCTTTAATTCACAGTGACATTCAGGTACGTTTTAGAATTCAAAAATAATATAGTTGAGTGGGTGATTGTCTAATAATGAAAAGCAAATACGAGGTATGTTCGAAAAATAAGGTGATTTTTTTATGTTTGTATACCCGTCTCGGACATATAATGTTTGAGTTTCAGCTGTTTAGCATGTTTAATTTGTTGGTGAGAGGCATAAAAGTTCAATTTTTTGCTATAAAAAAATAGATGAAAAATTTTGCATAAAATTTTGTGTAAAAATGGAATTAAGTGCTCAAAAACTCTTGTGATGTTGGCAGTGGCATACAGTGATTGTACTCTGAGTCAGAAAAATGTTTACAAGATTTTCACAGAAGATGTGAATGACGACGCTCGTTCTGGACGTCCCAGCACATCAGCAACCGGTGAAAATGTTGGGAAAGTGAAGAAAATTGGTATGGAGAATCGTCGAATCACTATTGGAAAAATTGTTGAGGACGTCGGCATATCGGTTTGCTGTCGTGCAATTTTTTTTTAAATCTTAGGCAGGAGCGTGTGGCAGCGAAGTTCGTTCAAAAATTGCTGAATTTTGACCAAAAAAACCGTCGCATGAGCATCGTTCAGGAATTGTTGAATAACGTCGATCCAGATTTGCTCAAAAAGGTCATAACTGGTGACGAATCATGGGTATATGGCTATGACATAGAAACCAAAGTCCAATCGTCCCAATGGAAGATCTCAAAAAACGTAAGACCAAAAAAAGCACGCCAAGTTCGATCAAATAAATTTTAAGATTTTGCTCACTGGTTTCTTGGGTTTATGTGGCATAGTGCACCAAGAGTTCCTGCCACATGGTACGGTCAATAAGGAGTATTATCTTCAAGTTATGCGCCGCTTGTGAGGAGTAATACGAAGTGAACGTCAGGTATTGCTGAAAAACAGTGCATGGCTTTTCCATCACGATAATCCACCTGCTCACTCGTCATTGCTTGTTCGTAATTTTTTCGCCAAAAACAGCGCCGTATTCATGCCTCAGTCACCGTATTCACCAGATTTGACTATGAGATTTTTTCGATTCCCAAAATTTAAGACAAATGGACGGCGTTTTGCGATGATTGATGAGGTAAAAACCTAATCGGTGAGAGAGCTGAAGGACATACCAAGAAGTGCATATCAGAATTGATTCGAAGATTGGAAAACTGAAGAACTTTTCGACATTGGGTATACTTTACAAAATTCCAAATCAAGTACCGCTGGCATATGATTAATTAATTTTGAATTACAGTATCTTGCTTCTGTATACGGCATAGCAAAAATATTTATTTTGTTACTATTGAAAACTTGAAAAGTTCATAAAACACATTTTTCATCTAGACAATTGTGAACCCACTGAAAATTCGGGAATGTTTTTTGTATAAGTGTAAAATCGTCATTCACAAATTTTTAGAATTATCCGCTGAAAATAAATGTACCTGGCTCCCGGACTATAAGTTTTCTTTATCGCAGCCTCGTGGAACTAATTGCAATCTTATCTATCTGCAATTCAATTACTGATTAATATTTACAAACTCTCTTCATTATCTCTGCATATTTTTGTTTACCAGTTGGAATTATTTTAATAAAATTATATTTGAGTTCCATGATAACAAATCCTTATTCATTCTATTTCGTCTTATTTTAAACTAATATATTGTGAGCTGCGCGTCTTGAATTTTACACATAACAGGATCTTCACATTCCTTTATAAGGGGCTATTCTAATTCAAGTCTAACCTTGGAGATTTCACAAATAGTATGAGATTGAGAGCCCGTTAAATTATGGCAAAGTTGTCTATTTTAGAGAATACTTGAATGATGCTGAAAAATCAACCATAGCTTCTCTGATGCCTGAGATTCATGGAAAAAACAGAAAATTTCAAAATTAAATATTTGTAATACATTCTCTCAAAAAAAATCAGGAAGAGTTTAGTGTAATTATAGTATATGAACATTACTGAACAAAGAATTGACACAAAAAATACAGGTCCGAAAGTGAAAGTTGATGGTACTACAAGTTGGATGACTTTCTGTATAAAAATTCTATCAACATGTATAGCAAATTGAAACTTTTCGTGACAGAGCAATCAGGTTTTGAATATCTAGACTAACACAGAAGACATGGCCAATGATAGAATTTGTAATTTTCCCTTTATTTTCCTGAATCAGAAGAGCTAGAGTCGATTTTTTGGTATCATTCAATAGTTTCCGAAAATAGGCACAATTAAATTTACTGTCTCTCATACAGTTGACGAGATTCTTATTCTTAGAGTTGAATTTGAATAGCCCTGTATTAGAAATCATAATCCCCTAATAATTTAGATTATTGCAGGGTTCAAAGCGTCTCAAGTATTCACGATATTACTCTGGTCCCTGTCAAGTATCTATCAGGATTAACATATCAATTCTATATATTGAACACTGATTATTTCAGGAATATATCGAGTTGTAAACAAGGCAGGGTAGTTGTATTTCTCCCAAAAAGCTATATTGTTGAATTTTGTTATGAGTACTTGAATCTGTTGACCATTGGTAGATAGCTCAAAAAAAAACCTCGACTCTATTCAAGGACCAACAATAAAGTCAAATATTTGTTCAAAAATTCCAGGTAGTGTTTCAGTAGCAGGTATCAAAGGACAAAAGGACAACGTACTCTCGAGCCCCCCTCCCGCGGTTACAAGTCCTAGAATATCTAATCCGAGACCTACTACTCCTGTCCACGTCCCCCCACCCGCATCCCCTCCTCCGCGACCTCCCAGCTTGAGCTCCAACTCGAGCGACAGTGATGTCACCCCACCTAGTCCATCTCTAGAGGAACGCATCAAGTCTCTGGACGAAAAATACGAGAAATGGTCCGGATCCAGGGCGCTGAGCGCAGCTGGAGGAGACGCCTTGGCTCTTCTGGACGCCAACCTTGAGAAGTTCAGGCAGCGTCACAAAATCCTCGATCTAGACCTGAAGGAGGTACAGCCTTCGGAAATCGTCAAATCTGTCATGGCGAAACGATCCGTTTTCGATGAAGACCTGAAGAGGTTGGAGAATGTCGGGGAGAAATATGAACCCAAGGATTTTTCGTTATTTCCAAGGAGTACAATCACGGTACAGACTCCAGTACCTACGACACCTCTTCCGGCGCTGAAGCTAGCACCAGTTACTCCGGTACCTAAAACACCCACGATGCTGTCACCAAGATCATCTGGTAAGTAATTGTTTGAATTCATTGGATGTACAGGCTCCTTTGTAAATGAACCAAGTAAAAAATTCATGTGCCATTGATTGAAGTTTATGAAGTACCGAAACCTCTGGATTGTTATCCAAAGGAATTTAACCGTTGAGTTTGAGAAGGGAAAACTTTCTATGAAGGAATCTGAAATAGAGATGTATATTCAAATCATTGAAATGTAAAATCAGCTTGGATTTAGAGCAATGCATTTCATTGAAACTGCAGCTTATACTTTTTCTAATCATAATTACAATATAAATTCTAGTAATTGCTTCAAATTTTAAAAATATTTTCAAAAAATTAATTGCATTTGGGGATATAGTAATATACTAGGCCAAAATAATTCGGTGCTGTCTAATCAGCATGCAACAGTAAATTCACTGATTGGTCCTTTTAAAACATATTTGATTGCCATGGTTCCTTGAATATTATTTCGTTTTCAACATTGACGTTGTAGGTACTTATTATTTTACCGCGATTTTTTCCAGGGGCTAATATTCCAGCCGCGAAAGGGCTTCAGTACCCTTTTCCAACGCATCCCCCGCTTCTGATGTCACCAGTTCCGTCACACCCGCAAACTCCGCCAATGGCAACTACTTCTACCCCGGCCTTGGTAATAACAACAACTAGTACAACTTCTTCTAGCACCGCCACAACAACACGAGGCACCAGCCATGGTGAAAATAGACTGAAACCGTGTCCGGGTGTGCCCAGTGATAACAGAACATCTAGCAAAATGAACGTAAATAAAAGTACTGTAGTGTCTTCTTTACCGCCGGTAAAAATTTGTGAAAAGACTAATGTTAACATTTCGAATGCCAACGAAGGAGGTTCGGCATCGGATAAACATAAGTCTGTGCGGGAAATGAAAGCGAGCGAGAAATCTATCGATAAAATTGCTTTTCGAAGGGATTCGAACAGCAATTCTCCTCGTGCCGACATCAAAACTAGAAGAAACAGCGATACCAGTGCTCGAAGGATAGACGAGAGTGAATCGAGCAATAGTCACAAAGAACGAGCTCAAAGCGAAGAGAGAAAGAGGGAACGTTTCGAAAAAATTAAACTCGAAAACGAAAAACTGGAAAAGGAAAAATTCGAGAGGGAGCGAATTGAACGAGATCGACTAGAGAATGAGAAACAGGAGAAAATACGCCTGGAAAAAGAAAGGTTGGAAAAGGAGAGATTGGAGCGAGAAAGTGAATTGGAAAAACAAAGGTTAGAAAAAGAGAGACTGGAAAAAGAAAGGTTGGAACAACAGGAGAAGGAACTGGCAGAGAAGGAAAAGATGAGGCTGGAGAGAGAACAACTTGAAAGAGAACGCCTGGAAAGAGAAAAAGCCCAAAAAGATCGGGAGCGACTGGAGAAGGAGAAACAAGAACAAATCGAGCGGGACCGATTGGAACGGGAAAGAATGAACAAAGAAAAAAGGGAAAGAGAGGAAAAAGAAAGGCGGGAACAGGAGCAGAGAGAACGAGAGAAGTTAGAAAAAGAGAAGAAAGATCGAGAACAGAAGGAACGAGAAGAAACTCTTAAAAGAGAGCAATTAGAGAGAGAAAGAAAGGACCGTGAAGAACAAGAACAGAGAGTTAGAGAAGAACTAGAGAAAAAAGAACGGGAGCAAAACGAAAAGCGAGAGGAAACGATCGAAAGAGAAAAACTGGAAAAGGAGAAACAAGAAAGAGAGAGGAAACAAGATGATGAACATTCTCGGCATAGAAATGACAATCATGACAGAAGAAGAGATGAGTCTAAACACCGAGAAAATCACAGGGAAAATAACTTTTACGAAAATAAAAACACTAAAGATTCTGCAAGAGAGGAGAAATCTAGCAAAGACAATAACCAAATCAGTATGAAAGAGTCTCATGATCCAAGAACTAGCCACGATAAAAATAAACTTCATCTAGAAAAAGACGTTGAAAGGAGGAAAGAAAACGTCAAAGAAAACCGGGATAATAACTTACATGACAAACAGAAAGGGTTTAACGAAAGCATGCGCGGTCTCGTCGAAAGTCGGCACATGTCCATTGAACTGGAAAAGAACAAAATTGTTGAAAAACCAGATCCCACTAAAAGAAAAGAGAGGAATAACAGTTTACCTGCCAATATTGGTTCCAAGCGCAGGTTAAGCTCGCACGAAAATTCAGAAAGTTTGGGAGAAAGTAAAAAAATCAAGTTGTCACATGATCATAAGAAACTACCAGAACGACGGGATTCAAAGGACAGCTGCAGATCAGAGGAAAGATCAAAAAGTAGAAACAAAAACAACATCAGCAAATCACACGATAAGTATAATAATTCAAGAGACTGCGATGAAAAACGGAGAGAAAAAGAGGAACGGCACAAAAAACACAAGCTAGAGAAACTGAAATCTAAAAGTAAAAGTAGAGAAAAAGATTCTAATCATGATTCTACAATTACCCCTAAGAGTCCGCTGACGGACAAAGAATTTTTAAATAGGCTGGATCTACGAAGCATTGAAGAATTCGACAAACAACAGAAGGAATATAAAGAAAAACGTAAAGAGAGTCTTCCTGAGGAGCAAGACAAAAGTCGAAAAGATAAGATTTCTTCCTCAGAGAAAATGCCCAATTCTGAGAAGATAATGAAATGTCGTGCAGATGAGTCGATTTCAAAAATTGTCGAGGAAAGAAAAAAGCGAGATAGAATCCGGAAATTAACCAATAGCTCGGACACAGACTCAGACGAACCAAAGAAACATTCCATATTCGATATCGTTGACGATGAACCTGCTTATATTTCTATGTATGATAAGGTGAAAGCAAGAAGTTGTAAAAACATGGCAAAACTAGAAGAAGAGAAACGACAGGAAAAGCTGAAAGCCAAATTCAACCAATTGAAACAAAGCAGGGCAAAACGGGAAGAGAAGAAAAGATCAACTTCTTGGGATGAAGATTCAGACTCTGAGAATCCTTCTGAAATGAAACTGAAGAGGTGTCCAAAGATGCTTATTGATAGTTCAGATGATGAAAGTCGAGAGAGGAAATCTAGAAAGAAAAAAGACATTTATTCAGATTCCGATTGTTCAACAATCCTGAAACATATTAAACAAGAACCCCTTGATACTAGTGATGATGATAGTAAGAACAAAAGTTTAACTATTAAAGCGTTTAAATCTCGAATAACAAGTGATACTTCTGAAGATGAGTACAATAAAAAGAAAATACAAGATCAAGTTAAAATCGAATTATTCTCAGACGCTGGGAATTCTGAAATACAGGGATTCTCCGAAAGTGATGAAAAACCGCAGCCATCTAAAGTTAAGGATGAGATAGAGCGTATGGTAAAAAAGGAAAGACGCAACAGCAAACATCAAGAAACATTACCAGAAGTTGACATTCACGCTTTCAGTGATATAAGCATGTCAGAAATGAAAACTGAAAAATTCAGTAGCGTTCACTCTTTCGTTGACAATACTTCTGATGAAGACAATCATGAAATCGCCAAGAAAGAACGATCAGAAAGAAAAGAGAAAAAACACAAGAAAAAACAAAAGAAACAAAAACATTCTTCGAATCCCGAAGAAACCAGCAAACTTGATAGTATTTCTGATTCAGTTCAATCCGAAGCTCTGGAGAAAAGCAAACACGAAAAAAAGAAGGAGCACAGCAAAAAAGAAAAACGGCGAGATAAAACCAGAGAAGGTCGGGAAAAGTCAAAAAAGGCAAAGAAAAACAAACTTGAAAACAAATCCGAAGGAAAGAAAGATGGGAAAATGGAAAATATATTCGGTTCATTATCTGAAGATTCTGAATCTGGAGTTAAAGATATTGTGCAGGAACAGAAATCAAATGTATCTGTTGAAGAAGACGTTCACCGCCAAATAACCCATAACACTGAGCCAGAGAAAGATCTCGAAAGCAAAATCAAAGAGAAAGAAGACCGAGAAAGAGAACGCGAGGAACACCATAAAAAGAAAAAAGAAAAGAAACGTCGTGAAAAAGAACGCCGTCTTCAAGAAGCCGCCGTATCTGCAGCAGTCACTCAGATCCAAGCTAGCAATGAAAATAGCATGGACTTTGCTGATATGGGAAAACAACTTGAGGCAAATATGATGCAAGATGAAAGCCTTGATGGAGTGGAGAATGATCCCAAAGACATTGGAAACTCCAATTTCGAGAAAACAGATTCTTTTAGATTTACCGAATCTGCTGATCTACCTTTAATCAAAAGAGAAAAGGAAGACAGGAAAGAAGGAAAGGAGAAGAAGAAGAAAAGAAAAAAGAGCAAAGATGAAAAAAGCAAACACCATCACCATCACCACCACCACCATCATCACCATGATAAAAATAAATCCAAAACTCCTGAAATTAAAATAGAAATCCCTCCAACTGAAGAAATCAAATTGGAAATAGAGGAACCTGTAGTAAAAACACCAACTCTACCACAGAATCCAAGTTTACCGACAATCCTGGATGAACATATTCCCAATAATGATAAAAACCTTACTCCAGAATTTTTGATGTCTCCTATAAATCCTATTATCAGTCCACTCCCGAAAACACCTACAACATCAAAAGACAAAAAGCGTGAGAAATTCTTACCTGGATTCGGTACTGAAATCGATGAAAAAATTCACGAATCTGCTGTGAAGTCAATTTCCGATTTTGAAACGACTCCTAAAAAAGAAGAACCTATCAATGAAGAAGATCATCAGCCTGAAAAACAATCTCCATTGCCTGAAGAGAAACCCAGAGTTGTCATATCTCAAGAAGAAACAGAAGATGCAGTCGCTGCTTTATTAGGAGAGAGTTTTGGTGTTGGCAAGCAAGAATCATTTTATGATGACGACAGCAGCGTAAATGATCCACCCCCTATAGTAGAGGAAAGTAATGTCCAAGATGACGAAGAAATGCGACAAGCAGTGCAAAGTCTTAGCGCCACTGATTTGGACGTGAAACCAGACACTCCCCAAAGTGAACATGAATTGCAAATTGACACTGACACTGAGGAACAAGAAGACACCCCCGTCAAGTTCGATCCACCAGTCAAGACTCCTGAGCCAACAGAAGTTGAGAGGCTTCCAAAAACTCTTGAAGTTGTCCCTTACTTTCATAAAAATATGGATTCGAACACTCCAAAAGTGTCTCCTCCTAAAGATAATTTGAACATTGGCAGTCCACCTTCACTTACCCCTATAAGGCAACAGATGGTAATTCTAGCAGAGTTTAAGAAGAACCTGGATGAGAAAAACCTTCCTCCAGTGCTACCAGAACAGCCACAAAGAACCGTAATTGCCCAGTCTTGGGCAGTTGACAAAAATCAAGACATCAGTTCTACCAAGCCACCCCAGGCATCAGTTATCAAAATTGAGAGCAAAGCAATGCCTGTTCCTCCTCTTGTTGAACCACAACACTCGAAAACTATTACACCACCACCAAACAGGCAATTTACCAGTCCAACGCATTTGAAAATCACAGAACCTCAATATCCTCCTTTGAAAGCCTTATCAAAAACAGATTTGTCAAGTCTTTCACCAACTGCAAACCAATCCAGCAAAGTACAACCTCTGCAAGTTTCTCAGTCTCCTGTAAAATCTCCGAGTTTACCACAATTGCATAATCTACCAGCTCGTTCTCCAGTGCAAATGAATAAGCCGCCGATATCTGTTAGTGACCCCGGACTGCCGTCACCGAAATTATCATCGGGAGTGATTCACAATAGACTTCCTATAACACCTGTTATGGCATCCAAACCACAACAACCTACCACCGTTATTCTACAACCGTCAAAAGTAGCTCTTCCACTAGAACCACCAAAATTGGTTTCTACATCTGATCACAGGTCTCAAGATCGGCCAAGGATGATATTTCAGACATCTACAATTCAACCTCCACAGTTTGGCAGTTTTTCAACAAATCAACCAAGGATGATGCTTCAAGGAAATATTAGGCATCTTCCACCACAGGGCCTATTAGTACCTACAAGACAGGTGCCAACTTCGCACAATTTTGGCTATTTGGCCAACATTCCCCATTCTTCTTTCAATCTCACCCCAATATCCAAAGAAAAACAAGAGAATATGTTAGATAAGAGCCACATTGACTCTAAATTGCAACAACCTTTTCCTCCAACTTCAAGTCTACCCAACACCCAAATTACCGCAATGCCTCCTAAAGTGGTAGTTCCATCAAATATTCAACAGAATTCATCATTATTGCAGCCTCTGACAATTCCTAAAGAACTCAGTTGTTTGCCTTGTCCACCAGCAATGGGAAGTCCTAAGCCGATAACAAGTTCTCCGAGTCCAAAACCATTTATGCCAATGTGCTCTAGTCCAAAATTACAAACTACCCTAAATGTTTCAAGTTCCAAAACACTTCTTGCTATTTCGAATCCAATCACAATTCAAACTCCACTTCTCAGTCCTAAACCTACCATGAGCTCATCAATTTCTTCGTCAGTAGAAACTCTTGCTCAAACAAGTATTATCCAATCTATTTCCAAACCAGATATTAGTCCCAACGTCTCCGTTCTTAATTTTTCTGAACCAAACAAGCTTAATGTGATTACTGAATTGAGGAGATCAACTCCAAGTCCTGTTATTGTATCTATGCCAGGACAGGCTTCAAAAAATGTTGCTGCCGTATCAAAACCTACCGAAGTTATCGTTTCTGATACACAGACCAACATAAAGTTGGAGGATCCACCTGTCAAACTGGCTATTGAAAAAGTCACAGATGAACTAAACTCATATCTGGAAAAAGCTTCGCCGGAAATAAAAGAAGCAAGTTTACCAAAACCTGACATCAAGCTGGAATCTGAAGTAAAATCTGAAGTGAAACTCGATATGAAATCTGAACAGAATAACCAAGATGTTAAACTAGATATCAAACCAGATCTAGAAGATTTTCAAAAGGAACAATTCGTTGAAACTATGCAAGATATCAAGCAAGAGGATGCTGAACAATCATCTCAAGTGGAGAAAGAAACAGTTTCTGTTAAAGAAATTGATAAGTTTGATGAGGAAAAAACCGAAACGGAGAGCGTTATTTCCAACGTTAGTAAAGAAAGATCTGCTAGTGCTGATATTCTAGCAAAAGATGACCCGCTCGATACAAAAGAAGATAGTGACTACTGGTCTGCAAAAGAGGTTAATATTGACTCTGTTATCAAGACCCTTTGTTCTGGTGACGAACTTTCAGATCATAGCAGTGAGAATGGAAAAGATTATTGGTTTGAAGACAATAAACCTACTGAAATTATAAAACCTGAAACAATTGTAAATGATACTGCTTTTGATAAGAAAGAACAACCATTGATTGTATCGGAGAGTAATAAATCTATGCAATATGATACTCATGCATCAGAGGAGAGTAAGATTGATTCGGACATGGAAAGTAATACAATAGTCCTTCCAGTGGAAATTAAAAGTGTTGAATCTGCGGGAAGCAAGAAAGATGAATCCATAGAAAGTAAAAATAATGAATCCACAGAAATGAAAACTGATATATCAACAGAAAGTAAAAGTGATGAAAGCATGAATGATGCATCTGTTGAAGGAAAGGTTGAGGAATCTGAAGTTCAAAGTGAAACTATGGAAGTAGAGGAATTGAAAGAAACCATTACAGTCCGTGGTAATAATCGCGGACGTGGAGGAAGAGCTAGGGGGAGAGGAAAAGCTCGCGGAAACATTGTAGATAACGGAGGTATACAAACTCGTCGTGCAAAACTCACCAAAGAGCTTGCAGCCATCACATCTCCGACTAAAAGGGGCAGAGGTGGAAGAACTCGCAATGAACGTAAAGTAACCAAATCAGAGTCCGAATCGACACCAACGGATGTCTATGAGTTCCGCGATGAATCTGATGAAGTTAACAAAGAACAACGGCCGCGGTTAATTTTGACAATAAAATCGCCGGCTGTGTCTAGTTCTAACAACTCGCAAACGACGGCAATCATCAAGGAAATTACAAAAGATGGTGCAAAAGAAATATCTAAGGAAATTACCAAAGAAATTCTTTCAAGTCCTGTGAAACCGATAGAAACGAAGGAAGAATTCACCAGTCCCACTACTGCAAATACACGAAAGTCGCGGCGTCTGCAAGAAAAAGATACTTTTAGAAACGCAGTAGATGACACCATAGAAGAAGTAGTTAAAAACAACATTCAAACACGTGCCTCGAATCAAAGAAGGTCCACACGGCAAGTTACTCCAAAATCGGCGCCTGTTCAACTAGAAGTACCCAGAAAATCACCTAGGGGACGAAAAGGGCGAAGGGGTTCTGAAGCTACCGAAATCTCATCTTCGGAAGAAACACCAAAAGAGGAAATCAAATCGGCTTCTCCAGTTAAAGAAATTGAAAAACCAAAAGAGGCTGAAAAACCTGCAGAACCCATCGTAGAAGCTGAAAAGCCTGATGTATTACATGAACAACCTAAGGAAAAACCTCTCGAAGGTCTCAAGACGGTAGTTCTCCGTCGCCTCAAAGGTGAGGCTGAGAATAACAATCCAGGTGAGCCCACCAATCTTATTGATCCTGTGACAGGAGAATTGATCCCAATGAGAGAAAGTGAAGAGGGCAAATATGTTCCTTTGCCTGGAAGCAGGGATCCTAAAAAACCAGAGAGTGATGCTAAAGATAACTCCCCTCCACCTCTTGCACAACCCAAATTAAAAGAGCTGGTCAAACCTCAAGCTAGTGTAATAGCACAGCCTCAACAGGTTGCTGTGGTCCAGCCGATGAAACATCATAGTTTCAAAGCTCATGTACTATCGTCACAGACTGCACATGCAGTGGTTAGTCAGCAACCAGCACCTATCCAGGCGAACCCTGTCCTTTCACTACCTGTACCACCTGCCAGTGTGAGTTCAAAGAATACACCTCAGATCAAATCAGTAGCGTCTGTGGTAGTTTCAAAGACAAATGCTTCAGTCTCTGTAGCAAAGACCGTCACTCCTATGATAATTAGCAAAACTGTTACTCCAATAGTGACCTCAAAACCGCTAACGCCAGTCATCATAACAAAACCAGTTACTCCAATCAGTCAGCACCTCAGTGTCAATACAAGTTTGGGAATTAGCTCCATTACATCAACCAACTTGTCACCCAGGCCTATTGTGCCCTTATCTGGATCTTCAAAGGTCATTCCTACGCTGGTTAAACCTCCCGTTTTATCGCCAGTGATGATGAGTAATCAACAGAAAATGTTGCAAGTCAACAAACAACAACAGATGAGCAAATGTCACGTGGTATCGCCGATGGTCAACCAAGGTCAGATAGTCAACACTCAACTGGCACACGTGAAGCATCAGTCGGTCATGAAGCAACAGCAGCAGCAGCAACTGCAGCAAGTCATAATGGGGAAAGGGCCCATGGTCAAGCCTTTACACCAGCAACAGATCCTCAGCGGGGCGGTCCCGAGCCCACCTCTAAGCAAACCTCAATCGATGCTCACGAACCCATCCAGGATCATTCAAGGACCTCTACCTGCAGGCTCGAAGGGGGTGATGGAGCCGCCAAAAGTGGAAGTCACCATGTCTAACGTCATTCTGGGACAAAGGCCAAAACTGTCTCCTCAGGGTCCTCAACAAAGGCTGGTTGGTCAAACGGGACTTCCTGTTCCTGGCTATGAAGCTAATTTGGTAAGCATTTTTTTTTATTATTGTAAGTGTGACTCAACTAACAAATTTTAATTAATAACATGCAGCATGGAGAGCGGAGTTTACTCAATCGTAGTCGAAGTCCACCGCCAGCTCATCAAAATTCTCCATCACCGAAGGTGAAATATTTGTATATTTTTCAATGTTTTGGTGTTGCATGTATCATTATCAATTTTCTTTTTTGAAAAATGTGTATGTCACTAGAAGATATGTCATGTATATGTATATGTTTACATGAACTTGGATTGTACTTTATTTTCAAGTTTAGTCTTCTTGTTCTCAATTGACTTTCCTTTTAGAATAATTCACAAAATCATAGGTTAGTAGCTAACTACAATTATCATATACCGTCAGACATATCTTGCTATATGAAAGGAAATTAACTGATGGGGACGCTAGATTTTGTTGATAAATGATTGTAACAAAAAGTGAACAGCTATTGTCAGAATGAAAAAAGTTTGGAAGGTTAGTCTGTACCTCTTCTAGTTGTATTCATACCCACTGCACCATGATTACATTGTTTTTACAATAAAATAGTTCCAAGTGATTACCGAAAGCAATTGGAGGGAACTGCTTGTTAATCATAGTTTAGAAACATTTATTAGTTTTATATACATGGAGGATAACCAATATTTTGCTATTACTTATGAACTGTAGGTTATTTGAATTTCTTTCTATTGCTATAATATCAATATGTAACAACATCCAATTCATATTTTCTTTCAGGGAGAGACAATTGCCCATTTTCCACCCGGGCCTTTACGACCACCAGAAATCAACCCAGCACACTATATGCATCCTTCCCATGTCATACAATATCAACAATATCTTCGACAACAACAGTTGCATCTCACAAGGTAAGGATATTTCTAGATCTCTTCATGTTTACTCTCAAAAATTAATGTTAGAAAAAACCAGGCTTTGTGTAACATTTTGCATCTATAAAACTAGTATGTTTTTGATCTACCACTGCCCATTTTTCCATACCAGAATTATCAAAAGACAGAAATATGCAATTAAAATATGTTTGAGGTGCTCGTTCTAACAGCTCTTATTTTTTGTCAGATCTGGAGGAGTCGAGAAAGTTGGAGATGGTCAAGAAGGAGAAGAAGCACCTGTTACTTCACCACCGTTAGAATTGAGAAGACCTGGGTCGGTTGGGCTAGCATTGACGGGGCGAGGTGCTGCTGTTCCTCATAGTTTGCATTCTCCTCATGACAGAGCTACAGGTAAGCTTTCGATGAAACGTTTTATAGAACAATACATTAAAATATTCACTTCATCCATTATCCTACTTTCTTGTTTCAACTTACGAATTTGATATTTAGGTTTTTACAATTTTTCCATTAACTCTTGAAACGTTTTTTCTTTCACTGTGAAAGCGTATCAGTTATACTGATATAGGTTGGCTGGTTTGAGATTCGAAGAGAGTGACATGCTCACCAACGTATTTTAAAATCAGAATTATATTGCTCTTCTCTTGCTTTCAATGTTTAATATCTAATAATCAATAAATAACTCAGTGTCTTCTAAATCAAGGTTCAAGGTTCAAGATTTCCAGATTACTCAACTGCAGATCCTTTTTTTACACACATATTATTATTTATCTTCATTGTTTAACACATTGACGGACAGTGTCTGCATATTCAGCCATTTATATAATGTGGAGGGACAGGATTGCATATAGAGTCAAAAATGTTTGGAATATGGGAGTTTACTGACTTCTTCAGAGGTTGTTTGTCCTCTTCTAATATAGATTGTTCAGTACCAAGAATTAGAGAACAGAGCTCTTGCTCTTGATATGATGTTACAAGGAGGACAGTTGGGGTTGGATACTTGGGAAAGGAGATCCATCACTGTAGAGCCCCGCATTACCATGACAAGATTTTTCACGACGAGGGGGTGTCCAGTTTCGCGAAGGTTCCGTTATCGACCCTGAGTGACATGATAATTATTAATGCTTTTGGCATCTTAGGATGAGGCGTTCATTCAGAAGAACTCTTACCTCCATGGATGACACCTTACTAGGCATGCCTCCAGTGTTGTTTTCAATATGCAAATAAAAATAATGTTCCAATGAAATTCTAACCTATTTATCTTTTGTTATAGATTCACCCCAAGTGGGTCAGGTATACAACGTCCACTCTACTCGACTCCAACACTACCACCCTACCCGATACCACTATGAACAGACAGAGCCTCCACCAGCTCACCGTCCAATGACCAGTCATGGTTCCCTGGCTGCCCTGGGCAGCGACCGCGGACTTGCACACATCACACCTCTGGGCACTCCTGATAGGCCCCTCAGCGGTCATTCAGCAGTGACTGCCCACATGGGTGGCCTTGCAACACCGGACAGGCCGATTTCTAGTCACGTTGAGAGGCCGATATCTGCTCACGGAATGATGGGCGCCGGCTTGGGAGCCGCAGGGAACCTTATGGGGGCTGTGGCGAGACACATCGGTGCAGACGCTCCTACGAGTCAGAGAGGATTGCAAGCTGCCACACCCCCTCATGCTAGTCAAGTTCCACCGCAGGCAGAGAGTTTGTTTATGCTCCTGAAGGTGAGTTATTACTTATAATTTGATAACGTACTAGATTGATATTAATAAAAAAACAAGGTTATTTTTTAAGTACTACATAGTTCAGACGTAAAAAGTCACTTCCCAACTTTTGATGGCATGATTATTAGTACTTTTTGATAAAAAAGACAATAGTGTTGCATCACTTGTCGTCGAGAGGGTTCTACCAGTTTTTTTCAAATGAATAGGGGGTATTGTAATGCCTCATTTGATAGCTTTTAGTTTTACTTTTACCTATTGTTCTAACCATGAGCTCTGGAATAGATTGTGGTGCTGTCATGTTTACTTTAGATATCACAAATCGCTGCAAACAAATTAGGCAATATGTTATGTGATCTAGCAGGCCATCCTATGGGAACATGTTGGCCTGTCTACTGGTTTGGATGATTTCCGTCTAGCAACTTTCGAACCAGCCATTTGTAATTAGGAGGTTTCTCAACTTGCTGAAACTTGTTTAAAACTCATTTTGGTTTGTCAATTATTCAAATCAGTAGATAGGCAGACAGGGTCCTTTAGAATGCCCACTAGATTACCTGATACGATACCTCTAGATATTTTTGAGGTGATAGGTGAAATCTGAAGTAGAATATTGAAAAGGGTTTTTCATGATAATCTCATTCAATTAGGTGAACTGAATTACTTTAAATAGGAATTGAAGTACACAAAATTCTATTTATCATTTGAAAATATATTCTGTGAAATACCAAAGAAATTGGGCCACCCAATTTTTTAACATTAGGCTATCTTTATAGTCGAATCATTTTGAGATGATGAGTTTTCAATCTCATATATTTCTTTCAGCAATACCCATGTATGTGGCAAGGCCTTTTAGCCCTTAAAAACGACCAAGCAGCTGTCCAGATGTACTTTGTTTCTGGAAATGATAATGTTGCAAAATGTAGTTTGCCCAAAAACACTGATGGGTCAACACCACCCCTAAGAATATTCCAAAGAATGAGGCTAGAACCTCCACAAGTTGAAGGTGTAGCCAGGAAGATGCAGGTAAGAATTTGTAGATTTTTCCTATAAGAATATAAATGGTTAACACTGATTTCATAAATATATATATATAAGGAAGAAGCAATATCGATATTTGATTTATTTTTTTGTAGATGGAAAACGAACATTGCATGCTGCTGGCTTTACCATGTGGACATGATCATATGGATGTACTTAAACAGTCTACTAATCTAACCAATGGCTTCATAACATATTTACAGCAGAAGCAAGCAGCGGGTATCGTGAATGTTGCTGCTCCTGGTACAACTCAGCCTGTAAGTATTGAATTCATTTTTTGATCATTTTACCGCATGCAATTTCTAGTTTCGTAATGTATTATTACAAATATAATAAGAAATAAGAAAACTGAATATTCGTTTCATAAGTAATTCTAAAATAAATACATTTTTTAATGAGTAATGGAACTAGAATATAAAGTTGAAAAAATCAAACGAAGAGTTTGAAAATCACTCAATACCTTCTACGAGGTTTGGCTACATAGTAACTACACAATTATAAGAAATTGGCGCCCAAAATCGAATCATTTGTGATCCAATACATTTTGCACTGCCATAGATCTCATAAATGAACCAAGAATGCATAATTGAGCTTAACTGTCCTTGAAACCACAGAAAACTCATGGAAGAGGCACACACAAAATAGAACCCATGCATTTTTGACAGTCTTGAGGTTATTGTAAACCTGAAAATTTCATTGAGTTGTTAGTGAACGAGAATACAGTAAAATAAAGGACAATTTGGTTAAAATATTGTGCAACAACCCGCCGAGGTGATATCGTGATAAATTCATGAATGTAATAAAATTATGTATCCGATAAGTTTTAATTGATTCGAATTTTCTGCTAAAAATGATATTAACACTTCCACCACAAAATACAGGTCACAGAAACTTGACCCCCTCAACATCAAAGTGCCGCCAGACACTTTTGTAAGGTATTCTTTGCATGATATGCACATTTTTTTTTTAATTGATTGCTTCGTTCCTATGGAAGATTCCCTCATTTGTTTTGTAACAAAATAGAGAAGTAGAAAGCCATAACCTTTCTTTCCTAAAAAGTATTCCAAGACTATTGAGTACGCCATCTAATGGCATCAACAGCCAGATAAGAAATCACTATGTCTTTCTCTGCAGCTTTTCATTGAAAGTTATTGTTTTGAAAGTATACATATGTAATAAAAATACACACTTCCTCTATTTCTACAATGCTTCATATAAATTTTCCATTGTTCTAAACAGTGCTGAAAGATTTATAAAAGTCACATGGTGCCAGGTCAGGAGAATAAGGCAGATATCTGATAGCCCATATCACATAAGGGTTTTAAGAATACATGTATTTCTCTATGCTGGATACTCTGTGCATTTGTCTTTAGGTACCATATATGTGGATGATGTTATATTATCTATTTTCGAGTTTGATTAATTTTCTTTATTGTGTTCATCTTTCATTTGGTTTTCTTAATATTTGATTGAAATAATGGTGTGAACAATGATACTAATGTCAAATACACAGAGTATCTAATTAAAAAAAATACACATGTGATGCCGTTTATCCTCATGAAAATTTATTTTATAATTGATTTTTTGCAGCTAGTAACCGTGCAATTTTGGCATAAGAGTATAATTATATCTACAGGAGCAACACTTTTTTCATTTTAGAACCAAACCTCAATAATTAAAACAGATAGAAAAAGATTTCTGATTATTTATGAAACAACAGATCATACTTGAACAGACACTATATATCTCACTGATTTTGTAGTTTCATTCACAAACTGAGATGTTTTATATACTAATAATGCATTTTTATTTCCAGCCTGCTTATGTGGTTCACATTTTTCCATCTTGTGACTTTGTTAACGAGAACCTACGAAGAATCGCTCCTAGTCTTCTAGAAAGGGTAGCAGATATTGCTCACCTTCTCATAGTCATAACAACAGTGTGATCATTTGCATATATTCGATTATCGGACTTGAAAGCATTGAGAATATTCACTGTATCTCTTCTGTTTTTCTCATTATCATCATCTACTTGTGACAACAATAACCCGATTTGACTTGTATTTCGAAGCATGAATGTTAGTCTAACTCTCGCCAGTTAATTTGGATATAACCTCAAAATATGGTAAAATTCGTCCCTTGGGGGATTTACTTAAATATTTAAAAAGTTTCTCTGTGATTTCTTGACAAAAACGTTATTACTATTATTAAAATAAAATTTAAAAAGCTAAAAATAACTTACTACCTATTTAAGAGATCTCATATTGAACTAGTTATAAAAAGAAATGATGAATATGTCTTTATTTAGAAGATCTTTATTTTCATAAATATCTTGTGAATTATTTCATCAACTTATAGGACATCCTTGCAATATTTGCAAAGATGTCTTATGAGTGCCACTGGTATTTAATTTAGTGTTTTTTTCAAAACTATGAGGTTAAGTTGCCAGAGTTTATTTTTTATATTATATTGATACCTGTTATTTATTTATTATGTTATGGCAAGAATTTGAACACTTTTGTCTGAGATAAATTTGTTTGAATTATTTTCACTTATTTTGACTACGATTCTACATTCTCCATCTTGGGATTGCAGGCGTGAGTTTTTATTTAGTTTTTTGTTAATATACTTTTTAGTTTATCAGGTGGGGAGTGTGAAAACGTCTGATACAAAATAGCAACCTAATCTTGTAGTTTTCAAAGGCTTTAAAGTTGTAAATATTTAAATTTAATGTTACCCCATTTGTAGTTTGAAATATGGCTATTATAAATACTGAAAGCAGACATAATATATAAATATGTAGCATACAGAAAGAAATCAATCATTTTTTAAATTACAATGTAATATATATGTGAATATATAGTTTAGTTTGATAATTTCAGCTCGTTTTGAATTATCGTCAAGATGTTCTGTACAGTATATTTTAGGTGTAAGTATGATTTTGTCTACGTTACAAAGAATAATATAGGGAACATTGTGATGTCTATATACTACTGTAAATTTTGTAAATATATAAAAATACTGTGTATTGTGACTATACATTATTATAACTATTACGATTAATAATATATCTTTTTTGTTTTACCCCTTCACTACTTACCTTTACATGTTCCTACAGAAAAAAACCATTTAGTTATAAATGTTTTGGTACTGAACAGTTACAAATTTACATGTCGAGAGTAAAATTACAATCTCTTCATGCTTCATTTATTCTTAAAAAAAAATCATAAATACACTGCAGGAACAGCTAGGTTTTGAATAATAGAGAAGTACCATTGCAAAAAAAGTACATTCCGGTTTTGTGTTGAAAATCGTGAAGTAATAATTTTAATTTTGTTACAGATGTTTCTTTACTGAAGTAATTGGAGTATATGTTGAAGTGCAAGTACCAAGTTTTTGTCTATATTTATTTCATGTATCTGGTGGACTTTTTGCTAACAGCAGCTTGTGTTTGTAAACGGTTCATTTCAAATCAACCAGTGGCCTAGTCGTTTTGGTTTTGAGAGCAATAATGATATCAGGTTGTTTAAAAAGTTCTGTCCGTTTTTATGAGTTTATTCTAAACTATAACATCTCAGTGACTACTTATTCAAAATATGTTCGAAATAAGCGGCAATTTAATCAGCGCACTTTTGCCAACGTAACACAAATCGATCAATTCTGTCAGTATAAAAATTGTTTGCTTGGGATCCACTGAAGGCCGTTTTTTGAATTAAACGAATTGAGCCTACGCTCAATTCGTTTAATTTTCGGACGGTGATTTGTTAACGTGCGGACGGGCGTTGTTGCGGAGCAGGATCGGGCGTCTTCCGTTGACCAGTGCAGACTGCCACAACTTTCGTTACATTTTGTCGATTTCCTACAAAAGGCCTCTTCTATGATGGTTTGGCTTGGTTGCAGGAAGTTAAGTGAATCTCACCAGCCATTGACTACCACATTCAATAACCACGGTCTTTTTTTGGTTGGTGACGATTCGTTCCAAAAATGGATCGTTATGGTTGCACAAAAGCAAAGAACAGACCTCGAAACATAACAATTTCTATAAATTGATGGATGTAGCCGATACTACTTGGTAGGAAATCATAATGATGAATAGGGAACTGAAACTTTATATGTTTTTTACCACTTTTATTTGTAACTAGTGTTACTGCAGTTTCGTCCTATGGCTGAGCAAACTGGCCATCGGATGCCTGCTTCTACGTAACCCCGCTGGATACGGGAATGACAGAATCACTGTGGTTCTGTTATTCCCTAACAGAATGGCATCCCCATGATGGCTTTATCCTAAGGTGTGTGTATCCGTGCCAAGAGTATGAATGACACTGAGTCTATCAGCTGTCTCTACGGAACCTACGAGATACCGGGCGCCCTCTCGCCGTCACGGTAATTCGGGGCTCTGTCGTGATTGACCTTCTTTCTCTAGCTACTCGTGGGACTTTTATGGACAGAGTAAACTTAAAAAGAGGAGATGGTTATCGAGCTTACGACTCCAACTGACCTCCCTGTAAATTTAAATCAGGAGCGAATCTACAGAGGAAATGGATGTCGAGTTTACGACTCCAACTGACCTCCCTATAAATTCAGTTCAGGAGCGAGTCTACAGAGGAGATGGATGTCGAGTTTACGACTCCAACTGACCTCCCTGTAAATTTAGTTCAGGAGCGAGAGCTTCTCAACTCCTGATCCAATAACTGAACCTAAAAAAAGGTTTGATGGTGCAGCCAGGAAACGACCGAGTCGTCTCCTCAAGAGACGCATTGCACCAAATTCTTGAGCAAGTGTAGCTGACGTGCAAAAACCCTCATATGGAAAGGTTGTTGCGGATATCAAGGTGGCAATCTTGCATTTTGAGTATCAGGCTACTTCATTAACGATGAAACAGCAGAGCATATACTTTGTGCCTGCCCCGCTGGAGACCGAATCAGGTTCTTAGAGTTCGGCAGAACCGTACTCTTACCATCTGACCTGAAAGACCACTCACCATACAAACTAATCGGCTTCGTTAAGAAGCTGGGTTTATTTGATTGAGTGTGAATAGGTGTGAGCCACAATTAACCCTTGCGGGTTGTGGAGGAGGGTCGAATAGACCCACTCACTTTGGACCTAACCTAACCTATAAGGACATTTTCAAACTTATACATTAAACTAACAATGATTGATTACATTAGCCCTTATATAACATCACTGTAGGTAATAATAGAGGTACTTAGCTTGATTGAGTACCTTAATTTTGTTTACTAGTGACAATGTAGATATGCTAATTTGAAAACCGGTGAGTAAACTAAATCGATTTGATCATTCGACAGGTTGCACCTGCAATGTTTATGCATGTGAATTTCCAAGGATTCCAAATAATTGAGTTTGCAACCCGTCCTTGCATAGTGCAAAATTTTCGTATCATTTAGATTTAGAAACTTGTGGTTGCATGCCAAGGAATGATTTGACGTTTTCAAACCATTCCAAAGAAAGGAAAAAAGCAATCAATTTCAAAAAATTTACTGTAATGTGTAGATTATGCAAAGAAGTAACTTTCAGTCACAAACTTGAAGAAAAAGTCCTCTTGAATCAGCTGCTTTCATATGAACATATACTTCAATATGAACACTGAATTATAAAAAAAAACAATTTTCTCTATTCAGTTTGTATTCACAGGATTACTACACAATATAGTAAATGAAAGAGGTAAAATTTCACTTACATGGAAGATTGTCATCCTCACTGGTGGACATCCGATGTTTCAGAATAGACACTTGCCTTATTGCCTCTTCAGCAACAATCTGGATAACATTATAAAATGAAGCACTCAATCACTACATAGTATAAAACAAAGTCGCATAATATACTAGAAAAGCACTGATAATTTAAGAGGTTTCCAATGTGATGTCATAAATAAACATATTTTTTGGGCTTACAATGCATTACTGACTGAACCAAACGAGATATATAACACCAAGTACCACAGTAAGTCTATCTTAGGGATAACCCACAATAACTATTTTCTATCCTTTTACTTTTTTACGAATATATTTTAATACAGCATTTATCCTTATCCAATTAAGTACCATTTAATATAGATCAATTTGGCCCTTTGTAGCATGTAATTTAAATGAATATTTTCGAAGATATTACAGATTTAAAATGCAGGAACGAAGCGGTTGCGGCGGTATTGACCGAGGGGCCGGCTGCACGTACTTATAAATAGCGCGTCGAAGATTCAAACATTTTATTGTATAAAGATGGAGAAGTTCTTTCACCCACACACACATGACGTCATACTGTATCAATTCGGGGGCAGGCTGTAACTGCCGTTTGAATCTACTTTTTTAAGCAGTTGCAGCAAAACGCTTTTGTGTATAATGTGATGAGCTCCTGTTTTTTAATAGATTGGTATTATTAAGTTGTATAGTTTCGTGATTTTTGTTTAACCTTGATTCCG
>WOGO01000405.1:1633-24180 GCA_015342085.1 Leptinotarsa defecta | reverse complement strand
AAAAAAAAAATCATAAAAACAGCTATATATAAAAAAGTGTCATGAAAAAATTATATTATAATAAATAAAAAAAATTATGGCACTTTTTACAATATAGCTGTTTTCATAATTTTTTTCTGCTTCTTAAAAAAAAATATAACGTTGGTCAATATTAACAAATTGTTAAACTAATAAACATTTAAATACTGAATAAAAATTTTTTTTGCCAAACCATTTAAAAAAGTATAAATTGTGATTTTTGAAAGCAAAATTATTCCTTAACTAATTATTTAAACAGTCGGAATATAACAAAATCGATTTTAAACAATTAAAAATTAAAATTGGGAAAAAAAATTTAAGAAGTTATAATTATCTCTGGACAACAACATATCAAAAAAAATTCAAAAATATTGAATTTCTCTATTTGTTTGAAATAATTTAATAAACAAATTACGTGAAAAATTCACATTCTATGTTAATAACTGCCATTGTTAATTGTGAAAACAGACATAGCTGAATATCAATTGAAAAAAAAATGTTATCAACAATTTTCAGATATTTCATTTCGCAATAGTTATAAAAAAATCATAATTGACAAATTGATAAATTTTTATGAACTTTTATCGCAGGATCGTATGAAGTTTATATATCAAAAGGGTTCCACGAAGTTTAAAATTTATAGGCCAATTATTCATACCTTTCATCCCATTATTTATGCCTACGGAGATTGGGAAAAAAATTGTTAGTTAACGATTGAATAACTTTTTGAAAAATGGTGATAAAACTTTTTTTTCTATGGGACTCGATTTATTCAAGTGTTAAGAAGATACTAGATTTCTTTCAAATTTTTAAAATGACATTTTATGTTATAAAGAAATTATTTATTTTGATAAACTCGCTTTAGTGGCAACGCGCTCATACTGTAACAGCCGCGCGGAACCCTATTTTCAACGTCAAATTAAAATTATAAATAATGGAGATAGAGTTTCATGAGTCGTGACTTTCTTATCAGAAATGTCCTCCTCTTCAACGAGTTTTTTTTTTCAAAATTGCTTAAATATTAATATTTTTTGAGTTATTAACGAAAAACTAAATACAATTTTTTTTAAATCTTATTTTGTTAATAGCAATTGTAATTTTTTACCTGCACCAAAATTCTTCAAAAACATTTTTCTAGAGGTGATTCCGAATCAAATGAGCTATCGCTCATATTTTTAGGACCTTTATCTCTATTTTTCATGTTTTTGAACTTGTTGAATAGACTCTTTATATAACATTATAGAAAATACAGACAATTCATCCAAGAGTTACGATTTTCAATGTCACGGAATAAGTTTGATCTACTTATGTCATCGATGACATCGTAATGACATTCATTCACCTATTTGATTAAATGCCAGCCGTGAGGAATCTTATTTGAATTGAAGGGGTTATATTTTTAGTATTTATTAATTTTTGGAAAGAAAGTTTTTGGCTTTCTACTACTCCATCTTGATACAAAAAAATGTGGGATTCTTCCAAAGAAAGGAAGAAAGTAATGAAAATAAGTAACTCTATACATAGATATGTCGATCATGCAAAGAAGTAACTTTCAGACACAAACTGGAAGAAAGTCCTCCTGAAACAGCTACTTTCACATAAACATTGAATTACAAATACTCTTATATGAACACTGAATTACTTCCTTCCTTACTTTGGAAGATTCCCACATTTTTTGTATCAAGATGGAGTAGTAGAAAGCGAAAAACTTTCTTTCCCAAAAATTAATCACTCCTAAAAATATAGCCCCTTCAATTCGATCTATTTCTGTTAGTTCATTTGTTTTTATCTATTTTTGTGTGAATTTGTTTTCCCTAATCTTTAAGTCAACTCAATCAATTCGGACGGTGTCTTGTGGAACACCAAATCAAATGACTCGGGTAGAACTTATGCAGTCATTGATTTCAGTACATTGTTCGGGGTTACTTAGGTAACTCTTAAATAACTTGAACGCAGTACCTCAAAAACTTATACTTTTCAAAGTATTCAGAAGCAATTCATGGCAGACAGTATCGAATGCATTTTTAAGATCCACCAGGATGCATACAGCAGGTTGTTTATTGTCTATAGTTTCAGTTATTAATAGGTTAATAGCATCTTCTGTCGATCTGTTCTCCCGAAACCCGAACTGCTTATCCGACATCATTTCATATTTTTCAAGAAATGTTTTGATTCTGTGTTTCGAAAGTTTCTCATAGAGTTTTGATAGGTTCGAGATAAGTGATATTGGTCTATAATTTGGGACTTTTTGTTTTGATCCTGTTTTGAAAAGAGGCTTCACTATTGCCGTTTTGAGTGCTTTTGGAAAAATACCAATCTTCAGTGAAAGGTTCATGATGTGCGTCAATGGTTTTTATAAATGATTTGCTATGAGTTGTAAAGTTTCGGGCGTTATCCCATCCTTCCCAGGTGCTTTATTTTTTTTCAAACTTCTGATTGTTTTCAATGTCTCCTCTTCAGTAATTTCTTCTAAGTAAAATAAAGTTAACCGACATTTTTTAGGTTTGTTAGGTGAGAAGCCGGATTTTTTCCCTGATAGTTCTCTTCCGATGTTTGTAACGGCCGAATCAATCGGAAAAAAAACGAACAACTATGATTATGTGAATTGATAAAACAAATTATTTCTCTGATGCTATTTTGTTTTTTTCTGTGTTAGAAAATTATTCAACATCATTCGATAATTCATTATACTTAGGCAATTATTCCTTTGTGAAACACAGATTTTCCGAAAAATGCCAATTTGAAATTTTTTGTTAATACACTATAGAGATGTCTTGTTTGATGATCATGTGAATTTCTATGTTCTATAAATTCCATAGCGGAATGTGCCTATTTTTATTCTATAAATAGAATCGATATGTCATCAACGAATTAATTCATACAGATTTTTAGTTAGTTTTCAGAAGGGTAGATGAAAAGTGCATTCAATAGCTTTCCAATGATTTTAAGTTATATTTGAAGCAGTATAATATTGATAATAATGGTCTCTATCATTTTCACATTCGAAAGAATGTGAAAATGATAAGGTTCACTATGGAAATGAAGGGCGAAGTTTATTTTCTATTGTGTAAACAACCAGAGGTACAATCAATAAGCCTTCATTTCTTATACTTGAATTATGTACGTCTATTCAGTAAGTTATTTTCTTATCTGAATAAAGAGGAATTTGTTCTTATTTTATTGTAGAGAATAACAACATTTTTTTTTTCTATTATCCATATTCAACCATCGGATTCCTTTTAATTCATGATAAACTCTTTGTCGTCATCTGATTATGTGAAATCAATCTCAGGTATGGATTTTGTAGTTGCTGTATTTTTTTCTTATAATAAAGTGTTGTTAAATTAGAATCATTGAGTGAGTCAGTATAATTTAAGGCTAATGAAACTAGCGTTTCAAATAATGATTTTTTTAACTTAAATGGGTAGCAAATGTCGATTATTATTGAATATTATTCACCGAAATATTGATTCTCTACTTTTTGACACTGATATCTACTTTGAAATGAAATAAATTTTGACTTATCAGGATTAATAAGTAGACAATGGTATTTGACATCTTCTGCGGAGGCCTAAAGATCATTATTAATAAGAATGCATGCATGATCCATCATATGTGGAAGGAAATTATGGTGAAGTTAGGTATCATCAGCGTATATTGCGAATATTGCGGGCTTTTATTCCAATCGACAGCTGGGAGGAGTATATAGAAAACAAAAGAGGCTCCATCAGAGCATTTATCTTCGAGAACATTTTCCTGCTGCCTATTCTTGAGATAATTGCCTATTAACACTCGTGAATTTTGTGAAAAACTTATATAACATGTTTAGTAAAAAATCGTAATGAATTGTGTTGAAAGCACGATTGAAATCGAGTAGATCTAGCAGTGTTGCATTGACCTTGATCAGCAGCTCTTAAGATATCATCGGTGATGTGAAGAAGTGATCTCTTATAGCTAGCTATAACCTCCTACGGAACCCGGATTGAACTGATAGTAATGAAGAGTGACTGCTTAAATGGGAGAATATACTTATTGTTCTCAGATATTTGAACACATTTGCTTTTTTTGCTTGGGTGAAAGTTTAACGAGAGCATTTTTTCACATTGCTGGCCACTTATTGTCAGTTAAACATTAATTCACTATGTGAGTGATGTACGGTACTATTTGAGGACAGCTCAGTTAAATGGGTTCCACATTGAGTCCATCGCATTCCTTCACATTAGTTTTGATCTCAGAAATTATTTCGTAAACAAATAAGTCATTGACCTCTTCGAACTGAAATATGGGAATCACAGAGTCTGTGATTCGTGAAAATTCATAACATCTTGATGGAGTTGGCTCAGTGGGATGGAGTCAATAATATGCCATAATAATTATGCCAAAAAATTATTATTTCATGGACTACTAATTTCAGCACTCAGTTTCGCATTTTGATTCTGATTTGTTGGGAAATTCCTTAGTATTTCCCTCCATGCCTAGTTGTTTGAATCCAACAACAGCTCATCACTTAGAGTGTCGTTAGGCGTGTTTTCATCAAAGCTTCGAACATTTTTGGCAAGTGTTATTGAGAAAATAGGACTATAATAACTCTCTTGATCAGTTGTTTTGAACTTTTTCCATTCACTCATTCTTTGGTGATCACCGTTTTGGAGACATGGCAGAATGGTTCTGCTATATATTCAATCTATAATTTGATGGTATCATTTTTCATTTCATTCAAGTCCAGATAGCTGTTGCTTTTCAATGTGAAAATTCTATTTTTCAATTTATTTATTATTGTTTGAAGGTGATTGACAATGTTTCATGATGAATTTCATTACTTCGGGTTCCCATTGTCTGATATTATAGAAAATGATTTGAAATACCTGAAAGAACTAATAAACCAGAAGGATTGAAAACTGATAGCTGAAAATAACAATTATATTAAGCAGAAAAACCCTGAAATGAAATAACAGTGAAATAAAATACAAGTGAAAATAGAACAATTTAACAAAAAACAAAAAAAAAATTAAGATATTCCAAGCCAAGTTACTTCACGACGTTTCGATTATTAGTAACCACAATCGTCTTCGGGTGATGACTAGACCAATTCCGAAAGATGACTATTTATGAGTCATTCAAGTACTTTCACTTATCTTCGCTTTCTTTTTTCTGCTTCACCGGTTTAGCGGGAGATGACCATTAGGCGAGAGTTGACCAAAAAACAAAAAAACACCAAGTCTATTTTTAGGAAAAGGAGAGATCATCGCTAACAACGCACTACAGCAAGACCCCTCACTTGTATGGACAACCCAAAATCCACAAGAAGGACGTTTCGCTCAGACCGATCATCAGCTCTAGAGATTCGGCTACTCAAAAACTTGTCTAGATTTTTATTTTCCATAATACAACCATTACAAGAAAAATCACTAATCAGTCTCGGCGTGGAAAACCTTTACACCGACGGTAAGGAAGATCTCGACAAGAAACTAGATATCATCAAAAAGGATCTTCAACGGAATGGCTACTTCAAAGCGATGGTGGAACAGACTTTGGCTAAAAGACAGCATGAGTCTCGCAAGGAAGAGAAGCCGTTACAACCACTGCTGGTACTTCCCTACATCAGGGGATTACCGAAAAGGATAAGAATAATCGGGTCCGAGTACAACATCAAAACCTCCTTCAGATCCGGAAACACTATCCGTAGACACCTCACGAAAACCAGGCCATCAAACGCGGACTGCGATTCCAAGAATTGCATTCACCGGATACCCTGTGAGTGCGGAAACTCCTTTATCGGTGAAACTACGAGGCCATTGAAAGTTCGCATTGCCGAGAACAAGAAACACACACAGCGAGGGGAAACGAGCAAATTACGAATACCAAATCATGTGAGTGATCCCAAGCTGAGATCATTGGTTCAGGAGGAAATTCAAAAAAGCTAGCGTAGACATACGTAACATATGGAAACCAATAATCAAGCGGAAAATGGCCAATTCCCGCCAAACAGTCATATCCCGCTAAACCGGTGAAGCGGAAAAAGGAGTGCGGAGGTAAGTGAAGTAACTTGGCTTGGAATCTCAATTTTTTTTATTTTTCTCTATTTTTATTTTTTTTTCAAATGTTCTATTTTCACTTGTATTTTATTTCCTGTTTTTTCATTTCACGGTTTTTTTTTGCTTGATATAATTGTTATTTTTAGCTATTCTTTTTCAATTCTTCTTTTTTATTAGTGATTATTGTTGATCTAAAGTACATTGTATGTGAATTTGTTGTATTAGCTTGGAATCTATTTCAGCTTATTGAACTTATTTGTTATTATCTGTGAATCTGTTATCAGTTTTTTTTTAATCATTTGCCACTTGTTGAGAGTCAGTTTTCCAAATATAATTTTTTAAAAAGTTTATTTTATTCAAAAACACGTGTTACAATTAGAAGGTATCAAGTCAGACTGAATATAAAAATGAAAATTCTTATAGGAATAAAAATGCAAGTTCATCTTCGTCAGCGGTGTCGAGTATCGCTAACCGATTCTCCGTGGATTCAGATTGTAACTCACTAGTCCCGTTTTCATTCTAATGGTAATATCTACACCTTGTGAAGTGGTAAAATAATTTTTGGAAAATTTTCCCTTGAATATGATATCTGTCTGTTGAAAAATCTGTTGGAAAATCTTTTGGAAAACCTGTTTTTCCGTTAACCAGTTATCGCTGGCATATATTCACTTTTTATCCTGTTCTCACCTTGTAGAAATATGTGAGGAGTGAGAAGTCTGTAAAATGGCAGTCACTAGGAAAATCCTTTGAATTTTCAGTATTGTATTGAAGTAAGTTTGACGCTCCAAAATCATATTTTTTATTTACAATTTTGAATGACTATACAATAACTAACTATATAATGGGAAAGTTGATTTAACGTTGTAACAATCCCTCCAATTCGTGAGGTATACTTTGTTTGTAATGAAGTTTGTTGAATGTTAGGTTATTTAATCAAGTTCAATTTTCAATCCTGATATGATTTTTTTCCATCATATCAATTATAACTAATGAAGAGTTTCTCATCACTCAAAAATAAGAATTATATTTTACAGAAATTGAAAATCCACGTCAATTTGAATTATCAATAATAAAAGTTGTTAACATTTTCAAATAAATATCTTTGAGGGGTCACTTTTAGAATACGTAAATTGATTTCTTTCGGAGTCACAGTCCTTCTGTAAAACTTATGGAATCTTGAACTCAGTATGTAGATGCTTCCATCTTCTTTCCATCTGATATCTGGCACGAACTGGAGGTTCACTGGATCGTTTGCTAGAATTCTGTGGATAGAAAGGACAACATTTATATAACTCAACAACTAGTAATGGAAAAGATATTTTTGAAACTGATAATTTAGTCTGCATTATTGATTGGAACCAAAAAATACATGAATTATATCAAAAACACTTTTTCCTCACCAGAAAAAAATTGCTCTCTCTCTCGATGCGCGTTTCGCTAACCAAGTTAACATCATCAAGGGATGACTAAGACTACTCCTACAAGCTATGCCAATGTTTCCGCATGCATCTTTACGAAGCATTATCTCATTATGCGAGCTAATGTCAATAAATGATTCCCAGTATTTTGTTATTATTCTATTGTTATCCAATACCACATTGATACCAGTTCTATACCTGAGATGACTAAAACTATTCCTTGCAAGCTATGTTGATGTTTTCATATGCATCTACACGAATCAATACCTTGCATAATGATGGCCAATTATTTGATTCTTAGTCATTTCCTTATGATGCTTGCTTGGTTAGCGAAACGACCCTTGAAATAGAGCAAATTTGTTCTGGTGAGAAGAAAAATATTTATTTCTCGCCAAAGGTTCCCAATTGCACTCATCAATATAAATAACCCCAACGAAAAAGTTATACTTAATCATTCCATATAAATATCAAACCTTCCAATGATTGAATATCAAGAAATGTCTTACTTCTGTTGATTTGAAACGATATTCCAAGAAGCCACTGAAGTTTCAGTCATAGGACTGAAGTAAAGGGTATTGTCATCTTCATTCATAGCTAGAGGCATGCCTTGGGAGGATTTTCTTCCAGCTACAGATATGGGTAACTCTTCGAACTCGCCTGGAGGCCCTTTGGTCAAAGTGGCAGTTGGGATGCTGAATATCCTGGAAATCCAACAAGGCATTATCTATATGTCATTTAAAATGTTTAGACATTTTGTCATAAGAATTTTTCATCATCGGAAAGGAGTTTTAGTCCCTGAATATGTATGGAACTATAATTGGATGAAAATAATGCTTTACAATTTACACAGCACTAACATTTATTGCTAACAGCTGTTTCGACACACTGCTTCATCTTCTGAGTGAGTTATAAACTAACCTAGGTATGAAAAAAAAGTTTTTGACTCTCTACTACTCCATCTTGATACATCTTGTCCAGTACTCTATGTGCTTCTTATTGGTCCATGTCCTAATCTGGTTTCATAGCAATGATTTTGGTACTCCCAGAGATGGTTCAGGACCTATATATGAAGTTGATGATCCGTGTCTAGCGCATTCATCGGCTTTATCATCACCTGTGATTCCTGAGTGCCCTGGCACCCAGTACAAAGTTACTTTGTTTCTTTTTGCAAGTTCATTCAGTTCTTCATGGCATTCCCAGACCAGTTTTGATGTCACCTTTGGGTTTGTCAGAGTCCCTAGTGCGGTCTTGCTGTCTGTTAAAATATTGATCCGCTCATTACTTTGAGGTCTCAATTTAATGAGCCTTGCACACTGCAAGATAGCATACACCTTCGCCTGAAAGACGGATGTGTATAGTCCTAGCGGATAGCTGTAGTTTAGAGATCTATCCGCTCGGTATATTCCAGCTCCCGTTTCATGTTTAGTGTTCGATCCATCTGTTTGATTTTACCTTCGGATTTATCAGAGCCCCTAGTGTGGTCTTGCTGTCTGTTGAAATATTGATCCGCTCATTACTTTGAGGTCTCAATTTAATGAGCCTTCCACACTGCAAGATAGCATACACTTCCGCCTGAAAGACGGATGTGTAGTCCTAGCGGATAGCTGTAGTTTAGATTTCTATCCGCTCGGTATATTCCAGCTCCCGTTCCATGTTTAGTGTTCTACCCATCTGTATACCAGGTGTTTTTTCCAAACATGTTTTCCGGATGACTACTGGTCGTACTGCATGATCTACACTTCTATGTATAGAGTTACTTATTTTGAAATTGATTGCTTCCTTCCTTTCTTTGGAAGATTCCCACATAACCCTTTCAATTTAACCTATGTATATGACGTCAACTCCTTAAGTACTAGAGATACTTAAGTACCAGAGTAGAGAGAGGTTATTAAGGGGCATTTGGGAAATTACTTTACTAAAAACATTATTGATGATCGGAGAATTATAAATATCTATCTGATCATTCAGAACAATATTGTTTTTATTCAAAGAATATTTTTGATTTCTATAGATTCCAATATATCAAATTTCAGACTCCTTGGATGAAGGTGTAAAATTTCCAGTTTTTTTGTGGAATTGTGAAAGTTTTCTATAAGATGATTGGCGTAGTTGGGATCTTGTTTATTCAATCTGTAACTTCACAAATGCTCCTTGAAACTGCGGCAAATTTGACCTATATATAAGTTTTATTTTCCCCTTGAAGATGATCACTTGGTGATCGAAACACGTGTCGAGGTGTAAAAATAACGATATGGTGTTGGGAAAAAAAACTCCAGTAATATTTATATATAAGGCATTGAAGTCGTCACATTTGTAGACCCCGGATTTTTTTAATTTGTCCTGTGCTGACTTAGAATCATTTATGAATAAATGCAAATTGTCATTTGTTCTGAATGCTACCTTCATGCCTTTTTTTCTGAAGGAAACTAGATATTTTGTTTGACAAATAATTGATATATGTTAGAAACTTCATTATTTCCTTTGATTCGAGTGTAGTTTAAATTTAAAGTTTTGCGGTTTTCTTTTTGTTGTTATCTAGTTTCCTTCAGAAACAAGCTCAAGTGCGACGACTGCAATGCCTTATATATAGATCAGACAGACCGCAGTTCCAACAAGAAATTTGGGGAGCATTTGAGAAGTTACAGATTCAATGAACAAGATCCCAATTACATCAATCATCTCATAGAAAACACTCTCGATTTCACAGCAAATCCAAAAAACGAAAGCTATCGAGGGGAGATACATAAGTATAAAGAAATAAATATTTCGAAATGAATTTCGAAATAATAATCTCTCCCAACTATCTATACAGTAGGGTCTGATAAATGTATTGCGGAAAACAACTACTTTCCTGGTTAATGTTGAATATTGAATTATATCTGACAAACATTCATCCAGAAAAAACCACATCATTTGAGTACGTAATTCAATTGATAAATAAGTTCATAGAGTCGGGATCAGGGGTCGCTGTTGCAGTTGTAGGACATGCAGTGATGGTCAATATTCAATCTTTAAGACAACTTGAGACTATTCCTGAAGTTTCTAAAAGCAGCGTACATTAAATTCTATAATAAGAAAATTTAATTCCTATAAAATGCAGAATGTACAAAAATTAAATGGAGATAATCCTGACAGACGTACAGATTTTGTGAAATCATGAGTCCATTATTGATTGGTCATAAAAATTACCTTCACAATATGTTGACAGATCTTCTTTTTAGTTAAAAGGACATGTGAACAGGCACAACTGCAGATACTGGGGTGACGTAAATCACCATTGGTACAGGAAAACTCATTCACAAACTCCCCAGAAATTGTTTGTTTCTGCTGATGTTCTGGGAGACAATATTGTAGGTGCATATTTGATGATAACCTCAACGGACAAACGTATCTTGAACTGTGAACCCCAGAATCACTCAGTCTACTTGATAGTCTATTTGAAGGTCAGCTCACCTTTCAACAAGATGAAGCTTCTCCAAAATAGAATCTCCTGATTCTTCACCATTAGACTTCTTTTTAAGGGTTCATTTCAAATCCAAAGTTTATATTACACAGCCAAATTCTCTTGATGATCTACGCAGGAGAATTTTTGTGAGGTGTCGTGCAGTGACTCCAGAAATGTGGAGAAACTTGCAAAGACATTTCGAAAAACGTCTATTCTTCTGTACCTGAACTGAAAGGCTCACATTTTGAACCTTTCATATGATGATCACAATTTAGGTGATGGCAAATGAAAATATATTGATGAAACTTAGTTTTCAACAAAACTTCAACAACACTTAATCGATACTCAATTTCAGTACACCGATGTATTTGATATTGAATTCCCTTCAAATGATGTATCACAAGTATAGCAGTTTTGAAAATTTCGAAGCAGGAGTTGCTGGGGATAAGGAGGTTGATAACACAATGACATTTTTTTAAATGGTTCGCAGATTAGGGGGGTGACAAGTTTTAGCTGGGACACACTGTATGTAACGGAGCCATGTTAAAATTAATCGAGTTCCAGATACTTTGCTGTCTTGTACTGACGTACAGCATGGTCCTGCTGCTGGATGAATAAGAAACATTTGCGAGACTAGCTTCTGTGAGGAATATTATGAATGATTGTCAGATATAATTCAATATCCAGCATGGTATTAGCCGGAGAAGTGGTTGTTTTCCGACAGACGTTTACCAGACCCTATTGTGTAGGTAGTTGAGAGATATTAATATCTCGAAATTCATTTTTGAATAATAATAACTTGAAAATGTATGTAAAGAGATTTTTTCACAAATTGAGTGGGCATACTTGGAGACAGGCTGAATAACGTTGGAATAACTTCAGTGAGAATCCTGCACTGACACCTGTCGGATATAATCCAACGCCCTTCGTGATTTTAGCCAGGGGAGTAGTTATTTTCTGACAGGTGTCAGTTCATTAACCTACAGTATAGGTAATTTGCGACTGGCCTGAACAAATTGTTCTTTCAGATTATTTGATTAAAAGAGATGACATCATATACTTAGGTTAGTTTATAACTCGCTCAGAAGATGAGACAGTGTGTCAAAAGAATTGTTAGCAATAAATGTTGGTGTTGTGTTGTGTGAATGGTGAAGTACCTCTTTCACCTTACTCATTCAATTTAAATGAATTTACATATATTAGAAGCCGAAACTGTAGGACGGCTATACTCAAGGATGCAACGAATTCATTATATAGGTACAATATATTTTTACTGGTGCTTTTGATAACAATAAAGTTAGTTCTACATAACTGAAGTTTCTTACGTCGAAACATCCCGTACATTCTCATAAAATACAGGTGTCAGATTTAAGCGACTCATAAAGCAAAAATTATAGAAATAGTACCGGAAAAGTCAAGAAATATATATGTGATTTGGCGAAATTATCTATTGATTTGACACATTATGAGTATGATGAGTCAGGCTCTACCAAAACAAAAACATAAATATCTAAAAGTACTGAAGCAGATGAAGGCTTAATGAAATGCCTTATCCTGAATGGTCAATGTAACAAACATATAAAAATGTAGAGAAATGAAAAGAACAATGAATGAATTGATGAAAACTTCTCTTTATCATAATATGATTATGAAACAGACCGTGGCAATTCTTAGAACCTAGAAATAATCAGTAGACATTTTTCTTTACAATATTTTAATGGAAAATCACAAGATAGGTGGTAATCGTGACATGACGATTTGAAACCGAGGATTTCGAATAATTTTTTTGAAGATGGATACTTCAGAGAAACGTAAAGTAATTTTTTACTGGATTGTATGTGTTGGAGTGAACGAGAATAAGCTACTCTGGTACAGCCCAATGAAAAATATATTATAATAGTTCTAAATTCCATACCTGTCGGTAGCCAAAGGTTGGTAGAAGAGTATTGCAAGCTTTGGAGAATGTGCAAGACCAATTATTCCATCCATCAGCGAAAACTGCTCTCCAACGATGCTTATTTTTGAGTAGTCAGGGTTAGGAAACATGGAGGGGTCGGAAAATCTCCACGATCTGTCCCTTGCTCCGTCATAAACTATCAATCCTGGAAAATTTAAATTATCAGTCATAATCATCATCCACATAACGAAAATAGAAGAAAAAGGAGCAATCGCGAATTAACTTCTTTGTACAATTAATCGATTGATAACATGTTTTCCTCGGCAGAACTAAAGAACTATCTCTCGACACGTATTTCGGAAAAGTTAATATTTTTATATACACATAGATGATTCATTACCTCAAATACCGAAAGTCATTGAATCAATTCGTAGTGAACAGAATTATTAGTATTTTGGTATTGTTCCTTATGTTATTTGCTACCTGATTGATACCCAATCTTTACCTGTGAGGTATCTGGAATTACGTAAGAGTTCAAAAAAGACACCTCCCAACAATTTTGAGCATCCTTCACTGATTTTGTGGCATGATAAGCAATACTGTATTTCTCTGGTTCATGAAACCAAATATATTCAACAAATTCCTTGTAGCAAGATACTATAGTTCGCTTAGTTTGAACAACCTGCGCTTTAGCGAAACAGGACTACATCGGAAGTAACAGAACTCATCAGATTACCAGAAGATACCAACGAAAGGAATATGCACACAGCTAACGGAAACCTACGGCAAGAGCTGCGAGCAATTCGAGACCGACAATGGAGACACATCTGGAAGAACTCAACATCGAATACCAATCTGCATAAAAAATGCAGAAAGTTCTTAGAAAGGGACACCGAAAACCATGCCCGCCCATACACGGCGAGCAAGGAATCGTCTACACAGACCAAGAGAAAGCGGAAGCATTCGGTGACAATGTCGAAAGACAATGTAGAGAAAATGATGTCTCGTTCACGGATGAAGTAGAAGAAATCGAAACACAGGTCGAAGAGACGTTAAGAAGAATAAGACTGCAACGGAGGGACAACGCGCAACTCCTGGCACCAACATCTCCCAAGGAAGCGAAAGGTAACGTAAGGTGCCTAGCCACTCGGAAAGCCCCAGGCCCGGATCAAATTCCAAACTGTGCACTGAAAACCCTACCAAGGAAGGGAGTAGCGGCAATGACGAAAATCATCGACGTTATGCTCAGACTACAGCATTTTCCGTACCCGTTTAGGGAGGTAACGAGTATTTACATCTCGAAGCCAAAGAAGAACCACATATTTCTGGCCAATAAGCTTAACCACTTCCATAAGCAAAGTGGCAGAACGAGTCATCTTAAAAAGGACTAGAGAACCAGACCAGCGGACTGAGAATCTTATCAGATGAACGGTTCGGTTTCAGATCCGAGCACTGGAAAGCTACAAGTCCTAAGGGTAGTAGACTATGCGACAGAAGGTTTCAACCTCGGCAAAGGATACCATACCGGAGCGATATTCCTAGACATCTCCAAAATGAGCAATTTTGGCTACTCGAAACAAATGGCAAAAGCAATCAAATATTTTTTAGCTAACAGGCGATGCCGCTGCAGAGTAGGACAAGAACTCTCCACCATGCAATTACTGGAAGCAGGAGTCCCACAAGGTGCAGCCCTTTCGCCACACCTCTTCTTGGTATACACAGCAGACGTGCCGAAGCCATAGAACAACTTTAACAAGTTGGCACTCTACGCGGACGACACAGCTCTGCTGGTGAGATCAACAAGCCAAGCGCTGTCATCAAATATTTGCAACAGTAGGCGAATAGACTAGAGAAATGGGCCAACCTTCGGAAAATCAGTATAAAACCTGACAAAAGTCAGGCGACACTGTTCACTCAGAGGCTAGTACACCCGAAAGGAAACGTCACCTTCAACGGACAAGAGATTCCGTGGACCAACCAAGCGAAATACCTGGGAGTCACCCTCGACAGAAGACTAACGTTCAGGACACACGTCCTGATCAGCTGTGAAAAACTTCTTCGCGATTCAAATAGAGTTATCTCCGATTAGTTTTTGGGAGCCCTGTGCAATAATTACATTCGAGTAAAGATTTGATAAAATATTAGATTTGACAGTGAAAGCACCTAAAAACTGGCTTTCGACTGCAGTGGTCAGTCATGAAGTGTCATAAGAGTAGGGATGGATGGACTAGATGGGATGTTCTACCCACAGTGGGCAGTATTAGATGATATCATATATACTACATACATGGTAACTATCCAGAAAACACTTCACTATGAGATTCTTACTTAACGGTTTCACAAAAATGCAACACGTATTTCGCTATACAGCAACTTCTTGAGACGTATCTATACTAACTCACCCTGGGGTGTTTCTGAGTAAATACAAGGAATTATTGGCGATAGCCGATTGGATTAGTTATAAAGAATTCAGAAATTATAAATCTGGTGCGATAAGACGTCTAAAACAGAATATCTTGATTTCGTTTTACACGATATGAAAACTCAAAATCATCTTGGGATACTTTGAGGACTCTTGATATCCCCAGGAATTATAGAAATACAGATATCTCTAATGAATTGACTAACGTCAATCTTATCAACTAGAACTTCAATTCCATACCTCAACCTATCAGATCTGCTCACCAACTGTCCTTATTAGATCATTATGTTAATTTTTAAGGATTCAAATATTCTTTTCACTTCACCACAGTCACCATTGAGACGGTTCAAAGCTCCCTAAGACGCATCAAAAGCAATGCTTTAGGTTCAAACCGGATATGCCTCAAAATTATCAACCTTACTGACTCATTTTTGATAAATTACTTCACTTTCCTCATAAATCCCATCATAACCACTTGCCAACTTGGATTGGTTACCCCTCTGGGTGAGTGTAACTCACCTACAGCCCTAACCTGTGCCAATTACATTCGTCTCGTTTCTCTCTGAAATAGTGGAATTGATACTGAAAGATCAGATTACCAAATATGTCAATGAAAATCATATTATAACATCTGTTCAATCAGGATTCAGATCACAGTATAGTACCACCACGGCTTCTCAGTCAATTACCGACGATCTTTCTAAAGTTGTAGATGTTGACAATGTGACCTGTTTAGTACTTCTTATTGATAGTAAACCATTCGACGCTATTGATCACGAGATTTTGTGTGACAAATTTGTCTACTTTGGGTTTTATCGGAAAGCAGTGTCAAATCATACTCAAAAAGTTATTGTGAATAGAGTTGTATCTGATGCTCTGCCGGTATCAAAGGAAGTGCCACAATGATCTATCCTTGGACCTTCTTTTAGCTTATACATCTGCGATTTCTATCAGTTTGTTAAAAAATGCAATATACATCACTTTGCCGACGATACGCAATTATATTTCTATTTTTCGTCTCGTGATTTTACCTCTACCTCCCACTAACTCCTCTTTTCAAGTCCGCATAGAAAATGAAATACTTTTCTCCGTAACCAAGATGAAAAACTCAGGATTGTAGTTTAATCCAGAAATTCTCTTCACTAAACATGTCAGCTTTCTGAACCCAACTTCTTATAACGTCCTCAAGCAAATCGTGATTTGCTCAACACAAACTTGTAACTGAGATTATGCGTGTCACAGATCATGTTGAAAATTTTTCATTGTAACAGTGTTTATGGACCTGCTTCAAGAAAATTGTAAGCTCTTCATCTACAGCTTATTCAAAATAGCTGTCTACGTTTTTCGTTTGGTATCCAGGAACATGACCAAATATCTTCACTCATGCAAGAATCAGGATGGTTGAAAGTTCAGAAACTTATTATTTGGGAGTAGCGGAGGTGAGGTAGCAAATTTATTTGTGCAATAACAATTGTGAGAGGTACCGTTGAGAATATTTCAAAGGGAACTATAATTTCTGCTGGTCAGTTTTTCAATAATATGAAAAAGAGAAAATAAACATTGCTGAACCTATGGTGAGACTGTTCACATTAGCAAGTCAGCCACCATTCAAAATTTATCTCGGCCTGGAACAACAACCGTGACCCATGAGTAGCATTAAAATAACCGAAAAAACCATACCTCCTGCAACAGTATCGCTGATATAAATGAATGCTGCATCACACTTCCCTTGGACGCTCTCATCCAAGATCAAGTTAGTTAGGGCGGAGACTGGTCTCAGAACTTCTTCGGGAATGATAATAGTACGAACTATTTGGTTCGATCTCAGATCAAATATCAATATCTTCGGTGGACATGCCGTTCTGAAGTTGTCAATCGATGTGTCCAAACCGGAATCGAGAACCTGCAATGTATTTCAAACAATTTACCTCTTAGCAATGAAAACCTGTATACCATGACCGGCCATTCTTTGATAAACGGAATACTATATGAAACAACAAATATTGGAAATGTTTACCTCCTGCTTGAATGCATGCATTCAGTCTACTTTCCGTTGAGTAGCACACTCTTGGAAAAATTCCTAATATATTTTAAAGTATTCTATGAGCATATATAATTCCTCCACTTTTGTTCACTTTGAATATTTGTGTTTGGTAAACTAAATTTTTTAGGTGTTCTCAAATCACATAATCTAAGATGACTATAGTCACTATACTCATTGATGTATCCAACGTTTATGGGACGTCAACTTTCTAAAAGTTTCTCTCAATTCTGCAGATCAAAATCTGGAAAAGAAGGGAGAGTTGAGATCACTTTTTCTGGGCTACTATTCCAGTTCGCACCAGTTGTTCAGATACGTGGTGACGCAAGTCTCCAAAAACCTCAGATGGTTTTCTCTGTTTAACACTTGATTGTCATTATTTTATTCACAATTATTTTTCAACCAAAAAGGTTGTGCAGGTACAACAAAGTGGTCTGAATAGAGTCTGCAGAGTACGAAGAGAAAATATAGATATTTTTCCTTTTTTTATACGATAATTGCCGCATCTAGAGCTCTGATGGTCCAGAAGAACTGAGTCAGCAATTCAACTCGGTTTCATCTCAGTGATGAAGTTCTGGTCAGCTCATTCATTGTCGACAACCAAACCAAGTTCATCGGATGCTCAAGCAGTTGCTCGAACAGCCGATGCTCCGAGCAGCTACAAGAAATGCTCTCACACATATTTTTTCATGGTCACGAATCATGCAGAATTAAATATCCAAACCCTTGATGACTTTACAAGCTTCATCTAGTTTTCCTCGAGTTCATTTAACTATGGTCGGAACGACAAGAATATTTGTAGCAGGAACTTCATTTTTCCTCGACAGTTTCACTGATCAGATCTGTCAGAGATTATGATGATACTTGTCTCGCAAAGAGTTTTTCACGGTCACTACCTCTTGGAAGTGGCCTTGTTGTAGGTTGCTTCCATCTACAAGCTGCAGATCCATTTCGTAACCCCGCATCATCTTTTTTTCCACCAAGGACTCAGACAACACAGAACAATCATTTCAACAAAGTACTCTGTTTAGAGCTTGCGAAGTTTGAAGACGAAACTTTCAAAAATTAATCCTTCTCTTCTGAACGATATTCATTCAACCAGGAGCTGAAAACTCCAGAAAAGTTTCGTCTTAGTTGGATAGTCAAGAATGACAACAGACTCATTAGCTTCTATCCGCCTTGTGGTGAGGAATGAGACCGCATATAGGTAAGGAATATGCATAATTCATAACATCATCTCATGAAAATTCAAAATGAAAAGTTTCTAATTCTTCAAAACTCGATTCAAACAGCATTTATTGAATCCTGAGTAGAGTTTGTGGAATCATAAAAGAAAATCTCGATATCCAATTAATTTTTTCTCCTCTTTTCGGAAGATATTCGTCTCGCGAGGAGCTGAAAACTCCACGACAAGTATCGTCTGACTCTGATGGTTGAGAAGAACTACATCAGGCTTATTAGCGTGTATGAGCCTGATAGTGGGCACTTCTCGTTCCTCACAACGGATTCAATATCACCCAGAGCATAGAGCGACACCGTCAATATCGTAAAAGTGCCGTAGGTGGTAGTAAATCAGGTTTAGGACCGCATTATGTCGATCCATATAGGCTGAGACCACATATGCTCGACATGCCAACAGCAAATACATTTGTGTCTCAGTCTCCTCACGTCAGGTTCTGCACCTTTTTATAGGAACCTCTATACCCATCACGCGACTTCGGTAGACTATGGTGTTGAAGACACCATACTGTCAGGCCATGATGAACCCTTCAGTTTCCGACTTCAGTTCACTCAACTTGAGGAAACCGAGTTCATCAGCCGCTTGGGGGCTGCCCTGAAGAGAAATGCTTCAATTCATGCTCTCTTGGTCACGTACTATGCAGAGAAGGAGATGTGGACACCGGATGGATCTACAGTATTATCATTATTGTTATCATTATTATTATCATCATCATCTATTATTTCGATTCACCAGTTTCAAGTTGTCAGTCTGAGAAATGAAGCCCTGAACAGTACACATGTTTCTCTAAAATGTTAATGTAATTCATAGCTTTGAAATATTCATAGTCATAACTCTCAAAAAATACTATCTTACCCACAATCTATTACACGAATCTATTTTGGCTCGATAGACTGAAATGAGTCCTGAACAATTGAAATCGCCTCGACCGGCAGCATGGAACGACCAGTCAGGGTAAGCCTGGAGAATGGGACTTGAACCTTTATAGGAATTCCTGGGAAAACTGCTGAAGGTTGCAGGAACACCAGCTCGAAGCCTTGGCGTCGCGATGAAGATTCTATCATCAGTTATCTCGATCCCCGTGAATACTGTGTTTTCAGGTCTGCAAAAAGTCATCTGCTAGTGAGAAATTATAAAATGGAAACCTAGTACGGAACGATGTAATATATTTTTCTGACAATTACTCTAGTAGAAAATATAATAAAATAAAAACGTAAACATAAATGATGAAAATACATATTTTTGATGAAAATTAATAACGTAGAAACTGAAGAATACCTGACCGATTCCAGGAAATGAGCCGAATTATACAGGCGTTTGTGTTTACACAAAAAATGCATTTTGCAAATGATTTTCTATAGTTTGGAATATCGCTGGAATAAATCTAGTAGCCACCTGAAAATTAGTTTCGGGTTGTTACTTCTCATCGATGCAATAATATTACTGTCTGGCTGGATGGACTAGTAGATGCTCCACAGGTGATACGTAACTTTCATCCGAAGCAGAAGTAGCTCAACTGCAGCTGAATAATATTATCTTCATATCGTAAACATAGCTTCACATAAGGAATGAGCAACCTTTGTATCAAAACTTCAACAAAAATCAACCCAGTCTGATGACTGAGTTGAGAAAAAATATATGCCAAAAATCCATATTTCGAGAGAAAATACGTAACATTTCCTTTCTGAAATTTTTGTTATAAAACTATATTCCTTTCAGGTAGGTGAAGTTATAGTGAAGCATACTCAATAGATTCAGTTTTTTTATTCCCCAATTTCATCAGTGCCTAATCAAGTGTAGTTTGCATTTCCCGTTGGTACAAAAGATGGAGTGGTTGGGTTGATGAGTGTCCCAAAAGTGATGTGATGTGGTTTCTATTGCTCTAATGATTTCCAAACAAGCAATATTTGCACTCTGCCTAGTATATCAATAACAGACACTTGTTTTATCTCAGCTCACCAAACCAAAGAAGCAGCACCATTAGGTATAGTCAATTTATCATGCCTGAATTATCCCGGAAGGTGCATCACTACTATCTTCACCTTTTTCATCCTGTCTGGATATTGGTTCCAGGACAGTCTATAATCTAATAATGAAAAGAGAAATGAAACTTTCTATGTTTTTTACCACTTTTATTTGTAACTAACGTTACTGCAGTTTCGTCCTATACGGATATTTTCAAACTTATACAATAAACTAACAATGATTCATTACATTCGCCATTCTATATCATCCCTGTAGGTACTAATAGAAATAGAGGTACTTGACTTGATTGAGTACCTGAATTTACAGTTCACAATGCGGATGTGCCAAACGCCTTCGCTAGATCCAAAAACACATACAACGTGGGATTTTGTTTGCAGACGTTTTCATAGATTTCACTTGTTGATAAAGTAATAGCACCTTGAGTGGATTTTCCCTCTCTGAATCCGAATTGCATGTTGGATAGGATGTTGTGTCTTTCCAAGTACCTCTTAAGTTTAGCTTTTAATAATATTTTTTCAAATTTTTCGATAACTTTGGTATAAGTGAAATGGGTCGATAATTCGACATATTCTTTTTATCTCCGTTCTTCAATATAGGTGTAATTATTGATGTTTTAAACTGCGGGGGGGGGGGGCAAATGCCGCTTTCGAACATTTTATTAATTATGTGTGCCAGTAGTTTTTTAAATCGATTTTTACTGCTTTTAAAGTCTCAGCTCTCAGTCCATCTATCCCAGGAGCTTTGTTACTTGGCCAATGTATCAATAACTTTTCCAATTTCTTGATTGTCTGACGGAAAAAGGAATATGGATTTTTCCATGGGATGTATATGAGGGGGTGGCGTCAGAGGTTTTTTGATTCTGAACGCATAATTTTCACCTACTTTTACAAAAAATTATTAAACTCATTGGCCATTTCTTTGCGCCTGTGATTTCTCTCCCCTCCATTATTACTTTAACAATATTACCTTTACTGTCGGAAAAACTTATTTTTTTCACTGTATTCCACAATGCTTTTGTATCATTTTGTTTTTTTTTCTATTTCACTTTTATAGTAGTTGACTTTCGTATGCCTAAGTAAATTATTGAATCAGGTTCTATGTTCTAGAAGAGATTGTTTCACTGCAACAATTATCAGGCCACCAGTGATTCATGCGGTACGTTTTTTTTCATATTTTTTCTCATACGATTTTGTATTTTGCTGTATAACTAATGATAATTTGTGTAATAAATATTGTGTTGAGTTCTCGGATAACCCCACCATATTTAGTTATAATTATTATTATAAGCATATATCAGAATGTATTGCGGATTTGGCATCACCACGCGCCTATCGTCAAGGGGACTAGTAAAAAATTGCTCTCCGCGATAGACGAACAGAATATTTTTGAGTTTGACAGTGACAGTACGAATGTTAAAACGTTCGAGCCGGTGGTGCTATCGAGTATCCAAAATCAAAGTGCCGATTTACGTGTGCTCCTTTATACCCACGAAGCAATCAACCCCGTACAGTCTACTATTCGCTGCTGAATGGGCGAAGTTGATGAGTAAGAGCAGGTAAGGTGAAAACCTTTGATTACGTTGTGCTTACAGAAGTCGGGTTCATAGAATCACCAGTTGAACTAGTTTCAAGCTATTGTATGGATATTGTAAGGAGTTATGCTTGAGGAAGCTATTGTATAGCGAAACACGTGTCGCGGTTTTTGTAAAACCCTTTATAGTGATAATCATACAATAAACTGTATTCATTACTTTTCTAATATGGATTTTTGACAAGTATCGGCCAGTTCTATTCAATTCATTAATCATTCGTTGAAACGTTGATGGCACGTTTTTTAAGTCGAAGGGCATTCTCAGAAATTCAAAACGTCCTAAATCTGTTGAAAAAGGTGTTTTTTCAATACTATCTTCATGCATTTTTATTTGATGGAAACCACTAACAAGGTCTAGTGTGGTAAAGTATTGGGCTCTACCTAATTTTTCCAATAAGTCATCAATATTTGGTATGGGGAATAGATCTTGAATGGTTTTATTATTCAATTTTCTA
>WOGO01000404.1:12215-24199 GCA_015342085.1 Leptinotarsa defecta | reverse complement strand
TCCACTCTCCTCGAAACATGTATCCATTTCTTACATCCAACCTCATTATTATGAGGTTTTATAAATGGTATAAAAAACACGTTTTTTTTTTGTTGTTACTTGTATGTTATTTAATAGTAATTTCAGTTTTTTCTTAATAAAATTGTTTTTTCAGCTAATTTTTTAAATTTTTTACAGATTCTTTCAGGGATTTCGAATCAATTTATATCATATATTAGACAATGGAAGTCCGAACTGATGACATGCACCACGAAACATTGTCAACCACCTTCAAACAAACATTTGAAATCCAATAACATTTCCGAAATAAAAGTTGATGAAATCCATATCATATATATATATGTTTCGAAGGAAAATCGGAGTTTCAAAAATATCTGTCAGATTTACCAGGTATTCCAAACCACATTCCAAAATGTAAATGATTTTTGTGAAGCAGACAAAAACAGATGAACCAATATATTACATAATTATTCAAAAACAGAATTTTATATATAAAGTCTTTGCTTCGTAAAATGAAATGCTTTTTATAATTTTAGATACCATCAAATCGACTTCGAAAACAAGTTGGCACACTTTCTATGAAAAGGTAGAATTATGAAACTATGTTCAGTAGGAAAGTTAAAAATATATTGCTGCACAAATCTTACTACAGAATGGAATATTTAGAGTATGTTTTTTACAAAAGAATAATAACATTTCTAATTGACGAAAATTAAATTAGGCAATATGAATAAGTTTTACGGTGTTGCCGAGTTCATATCAAATGTTACTTATGTTACTACCATTGTTTTTATTCGATTTCAAAAATACTACTGACAAAAAATTGAGAAAACTATAAAACGAAGTACATAAAGTTTTTACCTAAGCAAGTATCCCAATATCAGTGCAAAGGTCCATTTGTTCACCAGTCTATTGTGGTAGTAACTACTACATATTTTTGTCGTTCAAAAGAGGCAGTTTGTGAACCTTGGTAAATTCGGAATCTATCTGAGAAAACTTCCCAAATTTATTCTCATGATATTGATACCTCTTACTGACTATTAATCCTACATAAAATATAATTGTATCTTCAAAATTGGTGTCTTCACCGTGATATCTTTTTACGTTGTTATAAAAATTATTCCAAAATTGGAGCTTGAAATAATAATATTTCCACTTTGTCAACAACGGAATTTATCCTCCATAATTTTTCTCTCTATAATATAATGATCACTAGTTGCAATGAGAAAGTCATATAACGGCCAGTACACCCTAATACGTCTATGGTTGGCAGACAGATGACGTTGACAGTTGAAGTTAATACACATTCTCTATGGGAGATGAGAAACACTGTGATGACGTTTGATTTGGAATGGGAGAATGGAGTAATATGAATGGAAATGGGACTTCCTCTCCGATCGCGACAAAAAGATGGTGCTAATAACGATCACCTCCAAAAAATGCACTTGGATGACGTGGTTGGAATCCAAAAGAGAGGTAAAGTTAAGTTTGAATAAATGTTGAATGATGACGTATGAGAGGACTGGCGGCCCCCTACGCCAGTAATCAGGCTGGATGTCGACGAGGTCGTCAGTTCGATAATAGATGTGTTATTCGTATCCAAAGGCCTTCCGAAAAGAAGGCGAACAAAAAATAAATGGGGTGTTTTTTCTTCTGAGAAATAGTGAATTAAGACACTTAGGGTGGCAGCATTGTTTCATGCAACACAGCTGCGCTCCCAGGTTCCAGACGAAGCTTCTATTCAATATGGACAGGAGGAGTCTGGCCAAATGCGAAAGAGACAGAAACTGGAATATGATTTATAGGTTATTATTTACTATGGAAGAAGCTAGATAAGTTATTTTCAATAATTATTGTTATTCGATTTGTTTTCTGTCCTGCACAACTTTTGTAAGAACCGTTCAATCGTTAGCTAAATTATAAACTATTTACTGGTTTGATAATTACGTTTCCATAATTTGAAAAATTTTGAATCGAATGGAAGTGAATTTAACTATTCTAGATTTTCCATACATATGTCGAATATGTAGTTCGAAAAAAGGACTGAAACTTCACTTGTTTTGAACACTTGGTGTTTCATTTCAGTGTTCAAAACTATTACAAATAGATAGATAAGTGACAAAACCTTCCCTGTTTCATTTCAGGTTGATAAGTTTGACTCGTTTCCCAAAAACGTGTGTAGTTCCTGTGTCTTAAAACTCGGAGAAATTTCAAAATTTATTGACTCGGCAAAATATGTTGATTCTCTTCTGAATCAGATGCTACTTGATCTTAACATGAAGCATAATACTAATACTGAACATGAAATTATAAAACAAGAATATTTTCCTTGTGAGGAAGATGAACTATTAGTCAATAAAAACACTTGTGAGTTGATAGCTAAGAAGGAAGAAGATACACTAGGCTATGAAGAGATTGATTATAAACTAGATATAAGTAAATTAGAGGTTGAGTATCATAATGTAGAAGTCAAATCAGAAGTTGAATCAGAAAACAATCAGGATTCAAGGCCCAAGAATCCTTTCCTGCAATCTCCGAAGAAGAAAAATCTCAAGGTGTACAAATGCGAAGTTTGTTTTAGAGGTGAGAAAAACTTTCATTGGAAGTATCTGATATGTTTTTACCAGACATTTCTCTGCAAATAGAGAAGTCTGTGCTGAATTATTCAAAAGATTGTCAAATAAATCTACCATTCTAGTAGAGTTGTCAATTTTGATAAGATTACATTATTTTGTAGCTTTATTATTGAAATATTAAGTATATTACTAACTAAATGACAAATGATTCTCAATAAAGTTGATATGGTGATACTGAATCTAGTATTGTTTTAAATTTTACTATTACTTCTCTTATGCTCTTAGTAATCTGAAGAATAAACTTTCTGTCCACCAATCTTCTTTTAGCATTTAGACGTTTTTAAAAATTGAAACGCCATTGTGAATTTTTGTTGTGTGGTTGTAATTTCATTTCAAGTATTGGTAGAGTATATTAATTGACATATGTGTAGGATTATGAATAGGGTTTTGTTGTATGGTCTTTGTATTTATGTGTAATTTCCTTAGACTCATTGACTGTTCTTTATAAATGGAATATTAATGACCCTCAGTTTTCCCTTTCTAAATGACACCCAAAGAGAAACTGAAGAGAAGGATTGTGAAATAATTCAAGTCATATATTACTCCATCACAGTCTCTGTTTTTCTAATATAGTCAGCAAGGTATCAAATCCAGTGAGAAGGTGATGGTTAATAAATTATAAACTCGAAGTTTTTTTGTGATTCCCCGGACAGTTTTTTTTTCTGTTAGTGTTGGCAGTATTTTCTCAGTACACAAAACACCATCTACACATCTATTTGCAACTAGTGGTTAGAGACAGCAGCCACTTCGTACTGTTACTTTCACTTTTAAGCATCATATCTCACATTCGCCATTATTTAGCACATTTTCATTGAAGCAAATTTAAATTCAATGAAATCAACACTTGTTTATAATCTATTTTACTCAGCGTGAAGGCAACCAATATCAAAAATATTGGTTGCCTGACAAAAATATTGGTTGGTTGACATTTGCCATGTCTCTTTGAAGAGTACATTGAATGAACATTATAACTCACATAAGTAATTGATATTACAGTAAATAATTCGAACTTTTATTGGTTCTTTCAAATCATATAATAACAAAAACAACATTACATAGGATACATTGAACATGTGAAAGTAAAAATGCTCACTCAGAAAGTTTACAAGAAATAAAAATTGATGAAGACACTATTCATAAAATATATCCAAGATTCACACATTATAAAGTTAAACCTCATTAATTCTTAGCTCGCATAAGTTTCAAGTCTGATGGACCTCACTATGTATATGTGATATATATTTATTACATGAAACTAAGAATGGTAGTACTTAATATGATTGGCTTTATGGAAGTACATTATGGAGGTGGTGTAATCATTGCCGTCTTGCAACGGGGGGCGTTAGAATACCCCTGTTGGGTGAGGTGTCACCTATAAAGGTAAGAAACCTCCTAGATGATGCCTCATCCTGAAGGGTGTGTGTGTGTGTGTGTGTCTGTGCCGATGGGATGTATGACTGAGTTTCCTCAGAGACTGTAATGAAGCTCCGAGATACCAGTCACCCTGTCGTCCTAGAATGCCCTGTAACTGTAAATTCATCACTCAACATATCTTGATTGTATTATTTTTTTGCAGATCTAGCAACACCAGCATTGAAAAAAAGTCACTTCAAATCGCATTTTGATAAATATATTGTTTGCTTCGGTTGCGGGAAATCATTTACTAAAAAACATGAATACTTGATCCACTGCATTCATCACTATGTCAAGAAACCATTACGGAGGTGCAGAACATGCAGTAAAGTGTTCTCCACCAAGGCGGCTCTGAAGAAGCATTTAGCTAGATGCAAACATGTGCTGAAGCCAGAAGTAAACGAAAAAAATATACAAAATCATTCATTTTACTCGAAGAAATGTCCAGCTAAGCTGGGAAGGTACCACAAGGCTACTAAACTTATATCTTGCCCGGTATGTTCCAAACCTTTCACGACGACTCAAAGGATGCAGTTCCATCAGCGCACTCACAGCGCAGATAACTCGTCTTTCCTCTGCGAAGTATGTTTGGAATGTTTCCCAAATTTCCGATCTTTGAGGCAACACAGGTCTAGCCACATAGGAAACCTTTTCCGATGCGCAGTTTGCTCATTTAGCTTCCTATCAAAGTTGAGTCTCGAGAAGCACTTGATAACACACAGAGAGAAACCGTTTCGCTGCAAGGTTTGTTCCAAGAACTTTTCTGGCAAGAAGAATTTGCAGACTCATGAGAGGATCCATTCTGCAAACAAGCAGTTTCAGTGCAAGGTGTGTCTGAAAAGGTTCTCGCAGGGATGTAACCTTCGCGCGCATCTGATTTCGCACACTGGGCAGAGGCGGCACCAGTGCTCAGTTTGCTCACACTATTTCACCACGAAGCAGTCTTTGAGGCGACACGCAGAGACCCATGACGGAGAAAAGTCTTTCCATTGCTCGAAGTGTTCAAAAAGTTTTTTCTACCAGTTCAATCTGAACAGGCATATGAAAAACCACGCCCCTGCGAAGAAATGCCAGTTCTGCTCGCGGGTTTTTTCCATGAATCACCGGCTGAAAGCCCATGAACGTACGCATACTGGTGAAAAACCATTTTCATGTGACGTCTGCGGGAGGAGTTTTTCCGATTCGAGTCATCTGTGGGGACACAAGAAGACACACACGGGTGAAAAGCAGTTTCAGTGCGAGTTTTGTCTGAAGCGTTACGCGCGAAAGAGATACATGATGGTGCATCGCAAGACTTGCAAGCAGAACCCATTTAAAGATTCTTAGTGGAGAATTTGCAAAGACCAGACAGATAAAGGTCGAGGAAATATCTGCCTAATTATGTATTGTTAGCAATGAGAATATTACAAGTCATAGCAGATGAATATTATTCAAAATGATCAAAGAAACGTCAGATCTATTGAAGACACTTGTCCCACATCAGAAAAAAAAATACTGTTTCTCGACACATGTTTTGCTAACATAGTAAGGTTCATTTGGAGATGACTTCTTTAGTTTTTTCTATAACTTATGAAAGACCTCATTAAGTCCTTAGTTTATTGATTTTATAATTATACTTTTAATTGACTTACACTCTTTTACTTTTATTTTTTTCAGTAGATATAACTCCACACAAGCATCTCTGTGTTTGTGACTTTACATAAATATACCATAGTATGTGAAATGGTTAAATAAAGTACTTTATTCTACTCTAATTTTCGTATCAGTATACATAAACGACCTGGCACACTAGCTTCACAGCAATATATTTTTCACAGATAAGGAAAACAAACTTTTGGTCACCAAGAACATGTAGGTACCTAGAGAGAAAAAAAGTGTTTTAAGAAAAACATTTCTTTGAAGAATTAGCTAACAATTTACAGGAGAGATTAGTTTCTGGAAAAAAAAGGGTTTGGATATCTACTGCTTCATCTTCATACTGTTGTAAATCATGCCCTAAAGAAAATAACGCCGGCCGCCACTGGTAGCCATAAACCAAGTAGTGTCCGACCAAGAATTCAGTTTCGGTCAAGTTTCGGCAAAAAAACTGGTTTCGATGGCAAACCTGCCGAAACTGCATTCGGGAGTTCTCGCGCTGTGATCTGTCATGTTCGACGCGTTGAATTTCATACAAGCGGCGAAGACATTTTGCCGCGTCCACGTGCTTAATCTTGTCGTGACTTACTTTGTTTATTACATAAATATTAAGTACCTATTGTGGTATTAGGGAACAACTTGAGTAAGTCGAAGACTGCATAACTCTGTGATTTAAAGATAAAAAAATAAATACTGACTGATTATAATAACGTTTTCTTCATTTTTTCCTCGTAACATAATCCTTGTAAGGTTTCGACCGAAACTGAGATCGTTGCCGAAATTCGTTTTCGGTCGGACACTAAAACCAACTGTAACGTGGTTAAGGCCGCGCGCAGTATATTATTCTTGTCTTCGCACCAGCTTCGATAGAATTCCGGTAAATATTCCACCGGCTTCGATGGAATTCCGACGAATGTTCTACAGCCTTCGATTGAGAAATATAAACGCGATCCACTCGCCTATAGAGACGGTCAAGTGGATGTGACAGTGCAGTACGCAGAGCGATTTAATAAGACTATATATAGATATTTGAATAATAGTTGAAGTGTTTTGTTGAATCTGAAGTGCAATAAAGTTGAGTTTGATTATTGTTCAATTATTGGTGAACCCAATGGTAAAAACGTAACAATACAAAAAACTCCCGAAGGTAGAAAATAACTCCCATTCAATATTTACTCCAAACAATCGTTATGAAACTGAATCAGATAGGTATCATGTATGAACGATACACAATATAATATTAGAAAGAGTTTCAAGTGTTTTCAGTAGATCTGCCATTGCTTTGATCATTGCTAGGTTTTCTAGTGAAATCGTCATTGGGAATTTATTACCAGCAATATATCGTTTGGCAGATGTTCCCTTATTTTCTGAATAAAAATGAAGGAGTGGAAAGCCAAAACCTTTCTCAAGAAATAGCTGGCAAAAGTTCTCAACCACATTGAAAAAAATAGATTTTGATAAGTATGTTATTTGTAATGTTTCTTGCCCGTTTGAAACTGACACTGTGCCAGGTATTTTACGTTATAAAACGAATGAAGAACATTGATCAAAAAGTCTATTAAGAATATATTTAACAATAGTTTATATTTACATATTTTATATTAATATACTTTAGGGAAACCATTAGTGTTTTTATAACGCCAAAATATATGAGACTAATTTCACATATTCAAAGAGAGCTGTAAACAAATTCAGTGGTTTTCCTTGAGAAACTCAATGGAACTATCTAAATTATATACACTCCTAATTCGATTTCATTTTACTGTGTGTTTCAGTGTGTGTGTGTCCATAAGAATTAGGATGTGAAAGAGATTTTATAAAAAAATTAATATTTCGAAATGAAATCTCGAAACACCCGTCACTCCCAACTACCTACACGGCAGGTTCTGGTAAATGCGGTAATTCCTATGATTTCACCCTAAAAAGAATTTCCGAATCGCACGCATCGTGATATTGGGTTGAAATATCCAGTATTAGTGGTATGATTTGGTAATTCAAATAGAGCACGATTCCAAATTGGTTTGACCGGAATTGTGAATAACAAAGTAGGTATCAGATCCAAACAGTTTAGATAGCCTGCCAAGATTATGTGTAGAAATAGCAGATTCATTGAGGTCCTACATTCCTCTAGAGTGATTAGATTCAGAATGGTTAAGATTGTGTTATATTCGTAAGCACTCCACACAAATCCCAAATTGTAAGTCGAAATACGTAAAACGTTACCTCCGATCACCTAGGACAACCTGATATTTGATCAACTCGAACACCATTGTGTAACAACACTAACAAAACTTTATTTTTTTCAATAATGTAAACTCCTCATTTCTCTATAACTTTTCCCAAAATAAACACATGACATGCAATAGAAGAAACTAGAATGAACACCTCTCGAATCGAGTACGAGACCTACTTACTGCAACAGGATAATTCAGCCCAGTTTGCTCATTACCCCTTCCAGTATATCTTGATTATTTTTTCCACCAAACGACGGCCATGGGCGACTGATGTGTTATTTCTTAACGGCGCCGGCGCGACATGCAAATCTAGGCCATAAAGATGTGAGATGTCATAGACATTCAGGACTATATGGGTTATATAAAATGATCCTAGATGTCTGTGTTCAGACACTGGTCGATTTCCAGATCGTAACATATCTAATGGCGACTATTTTGAAGGCGACAATGTAATGGAGACAAATGAAAGAATATTTTCCAAAAAAGAAAGTTTCTGTTGTTTGCTGAACATACCTCATACACGTTTGGGTTATTCTATGTCTTCTGGAACGAAACAGTTCAGTTTTGATATGTTATCAAAACTCAACGTAATCAATGACAACTGTTATTTTTGAAAACGTTTTATTAAACATTTGAACACGTAGAAGCTCCTGCATTTATACACAATATACAATCTGGTTTATCAAAAAAATATTGTACTTAAAAATCTAAATTTGACTAGGCTTTCTTGATACCAGGTCCATGGAGTTCTATAAAGGACTCCAAAGATAAAGGCACCTGACCTTGATAAGTAAGTCTATGCTGTTTGACAGCATTCGCTGCTATACATTTCAGACTCAATTTCATTTGTGTTTTGAGTATTATTTCTGCTACACCTGGAAAGTGAATAGACTTTTTTTATTTATTGCAACATCCTGCTAAACATATAGATAACAGAAATTAATAAAAACAGGGGTTGTATCACGTTACAACTTTCTTTTAGTCACTCATTACTGGAACATACCATATTTTTTTAAAGAGTTGTGTTCTTTTATACAAATTCAATTATTGTGATTCATCTCCGCCGAAATATTGTATGACTGAGAAAAATATAAAAATATTTAGATTAGATTTTAAAGTAGGAATAGAAAACTACTTTCCGGGAGAATACAATGACAGATAACATTTTTAAAAAACACACTTAAATGTGAGATTACCACTTGAAATTTTACAAAACCGCGACAAATGGTTCGCTATATGATAGTATCTTGGCTCAATTCTTTCTGAAAAATTGCAGAAACAAGCACTGTACCAGGTCTATCCAGTTTCAAAGAATGATACTAAATTATGTAACTCTAACTTACTATGGTGATCCTATTAATAATATCGTTCATTTTTAAATAGCAAAGAGGTGGACGTAGGCTACAAAACAAAATACAAAGATAAAATTCCAGTGTCAAATAGATCGGGAGTATACAAATTGATTTGGGGTTCTAATCCGAAATTTCGTAGCTGACAAACCGGAAGACTTTTTCTGAAAGAATAAGAGAGCATAGAAGTAGTTTTTTGAATGGAAAGACTAGTTCAACATTTGCAAACCATCCTGTGACAGAGGGACACGAGTTCAATCACGATTATGACGTATTGCCTTTGGAAGAGAAAGGTTCAAAACTCAACTTTTTAGAATGTTTAGAAATCAATAGACGTAAAAATTCAGGATTAATGCTCAATGATCGAATAGATTTGAATTTTTCCCCTTTATTGAATTTAGTTTTCATCCAGAAAATTGGTAATTAGGACAGATCTTGAATGTAGGTAACATGATAGCTCAAATTAAAATTGTATTCATTATTCACCTGTCTTATGAGTTGTTCCTACATAGGTAAATGGTTGAGGTAATGAATTTATCAGGTAGAAATTTGGCAGGTAGTAAATCATAATTCAAATTAATATAAAAGCAGGACACAGAATTTGTACAAACAGTATTGTGATAGCTGAAGATATTATCGAATAGCGAAACACGTGCCGCGGTTTTGTAAACTTTCAAAGGAAATCTAATACTAAAGTGTGTTTTTTGAATACGTTATCATCTATCATACTAAGGCAGATATTAAAATACTTCTAGACAATTTTGCAAGATACCTCACAGAGACCATAATTGCATTTGAACATCTGTAATTCGATTGTAATTGAAAAAATTACTGGTAACCCTAGGTAAGAATACACAATATCAGATTCACTTACTACCTGTAGCTGAAGATTCCAGAGGCGTCTCTCCACGTTTATTCACGCAGTCAAGATGGGCTCCATTTTCAGTCAGATCTGTGATAATCGAGTGTAACGTAATGAAATCAGACACAGCCTTATGATAGTTGACAATGACGTGGAGGGGTGTATTCCTCTCAGCATCCATTGCGTTGACGTTAGCGCCGCACTGTATCAAAAGTTTGGTCGTCTCTGCGCAGGGGAATCTGAAAGATTTCTAACTTGTAGTCAGTGATATAATTGATTAATTTCAGTTATTAGATTGGAGTGTTCTATAAGTTGATCGGTTGACAGAGGAATCATTTTTGAGTCAGCGTACAATAATATTTGTTACAAGCTTGTGTGAAAGGGAAAAGGAGGTCCAACTGTCTCCTATTGGAATTTGTGAACCTATATTTCATGAAATATCGTAAAATAGATCACGTAGAGATGCGTACCTCAAGTGTAATTTATATAAGACTTACAAGACACAATTGAGTTTGAAAATAATTCATATTGTTAAAAAACAGATCAATTTTATCAGAATACATATTGCCTAGTCTTAACATACACTGTCTGTTCAAAAAATAAGGTGAATTTTCATTTTTCTCAAAGAATATTTATCAATTTCTAGTTTGTCCCCTTCAAAGTAGTCCCCCTCAGATATAAAACACTTGTGCCAGTACATAACGTCAAGATAATACTCCTGATTGACCGTACGACCACATGGCAAGAACTCATGATGCACTACGCCACCTTAATTGAAGAAAACAGTGAGCAAATCCTTGATATTTGATCGAACTTGGTGTGCTTTTCTTGGTTTTGGCTCTCCTGAACTCCTCCATATACCCATGATTCGTCACCAGTTATGACCCTTTTAAGCCAGAGGTTCTCAAATTTATTTTGTCTACCGCCCACTTCGAGAGTTAATTATTTTCCAGCGCCCTCCCAAATGTTTTTACTTTACTACATCTCAAGAATCACAATCGCAGTCATTATTTCAATAATAATATTATGTGTCATGTGAAAATAAGACTTTCTGATGAGGGTAATGTAAAACACCATTTTGTAATATTAGGAAAATTGTTATTAATGTTATTAAAACAAATATTTCAATTTGAATTTTAAAACTAATCTAAATAAGTTTGTTAATATCAGGCTTGAATTTACTCAAAAACAGCCGTGAGTCACCGCGTTCGGTAATCTGCAACCGATTTCTCTTTTCAGTTAGCAACGTTGCCACAGCACTAAATATACGCTCACATAAATACGATGATGGAAATGCTATAAAACATCGTTGAACGATGGACCACAATCCAGGGTACAATTGCGGGATTGGCTTTTGTAGCCAAAATTCTTGGTATCCATTTTTGAATTTTATTCTTATTTCCTCGTTCATTATCAGTTCTATGAGTTCTTCCAGCTGGGGTGATCCTGCTGTGTTGACACTTGAAAAAGGATCCAACACCCAGTCCGATATTTCCAATTTTAAAATGTCCTGGAATTGTTCTGCGAAATCACTTTGGAGGTTCTCCAAATGTTGGCAGTAAACAAGCAAGTCGTCGTTGTTGAAAGATACTGCTAACAAATTAGGGAAATTGTGAAACTCACGTCCGCCGATATTATTCTTGTATAAGAGCAATTTAGCTACAAAAGCAGCAGTGACATTTTTTGTTTCAATCAAATTCAAGTCGTCACCTTGAAGTTGGAGATTGATATCATTGAATAATTTATACAGGTCTGTCAAGTACGCAATATTATTCGTTGAAGTGATGGTTGTTGTGCAATTCTTTTTCTTTGTTTTCCAAAAACTCTATTATAGAGTCAAATAGATTGTAAAATC
>WOGO01000404.1:0-11501 GCA_015342085.1 Leptinotarsa defecta | reverse complement strand
CCGCTGAAAAAAGTTTTGACACAGTTCGCTGAGCTAAATGTTTCTTTTCCAGTTCTGGAAAATAAGTCACACTTTTGTGTTTTTTATCTGAATGCATTTTATTCAAATGATCTTGTAGCCTTGAGGGTTTCATCGCTTCATTCGAAAATGTTTTTTGACAGAGAAGGCACATAGGCGAAGATGGATTTGTGGGATTTTCAATAAATCCATATTTTATATATTCCGCGCTATACTGCCGTTTCCTCTTAGTTGCTTTCGACATAATTTTCTCTTCAAAAATGCCGAAGTAAAGAATTGAATATTAAAAATTTGCTAATGATACCACTCAAAGTATTCACCACCGCACGTACATCATTTTACCTAGCTAGTCGCTAACTAAATTCACTTGTTTTCGTAATATCGTCAAATGACATTACTGGTTGGATGTCGCGCGCGCTTTCATGAGGCAGCGGGCGGGCCTAGTACTTTCGAGAATGGAGACTAGAAACTTCTCACTTCGCATTGAAGCTCACCGCCATCTACTGTACAGTTTGACAACTATCGAACAGGAAATAGTTACTGTTCAGTCCCCTAGATGGCGTTACACGAGGAAACGCGCGTTAAGCGTAAAGGAGCGGTAAAGATTGTGTTTAGAGCAACAAAAAAAAAATTAAATTAACCATCGCTCCCCTAAACCGTTTCAACGCCCCCAATCTTCTGTGCCCTATAGACTGCCCCCCTATAGACCTCCAGTGCCCACAAGGGGGCGTTATCGCCCACTTTGAGAAAGACTATTTTTAGCAAATCCTGATCGCCGTTGATGTCATTCAACAATTCCTGAGCGTTTCTCATGCAACGATTTTTTTATAAAAATTCTGGAATTTTGGAACAAACTTCGTTGCCGCACACTTTATGCTCAAAATTTCAGAAAAAATTGCATGGCATGAGCAAACCAATATGCCACATCATCAGCAACTTCTCTAATAGTGATTTTCCATAACAATTTTTTTCACTTTCTCAACATTTCCAACGGTTGTTGATGTGCTACCATGGCGAGCGTCTTTTTATCAAAACAACAAAGTGACAGAGGTACTTTTTAACAATCACCTGTGCAAGTATATTATTTGATCTGCATCTCAATAGCCTTTTCAAATACTACAGATTGTGTTGGTAAAATATTGATATTGAAATATTGATTCTGTATCAACTGCGCCACTGCTCTCTTGCAAATTATTGAAATCTCAATAATTTAATTGAAATTATGATGATAGGATATAGAAGACTCTCAAAATTTGTAAGCTTGTAGGCGAGTGTCAAGATGTTTATAATCTAAACAAATCTCCATAATTCATGCTAACACTCAAGGATCACGACGACACTTAAAATAAATCGATAAATTTCACATGCAACTATATACAAAATCTTACTTGCATATATCATTTGTATGGAAATCATCCACAGGCGTTTCTGCATTACATGCCAGGTGTAACAGCGATTGCCCATCTCTTAGCGTAACCTCAAGTTGGTTCAATGTGAACACCATTCGGTTGACATTGAACTTTTCTTCGTCGGAGCACTGCTTCAATAGTTTTGTTAGAATAGTTAACAGATACAAAGTAGTTGTCAAGTTACTCTCAATATCGTCCTGAAATTAAAACAAGAACATTTTCAATTAGAATAGCTTAAAGATAGGATATGATGTGGCGCCCAATATGGGGCACAATTGAAAATGAAAATACTGAAATGTAATCCTGATTTTTAATGATGATTTCTTTCAATGTTATCGAGATCATTGAGTATTGGACTGATAAATGAGTTAGTTGAGGCCAAAAGAAAGAAATTAATGCTAAAAACAAAGTTAGGTACTTTAATTATTCGGTACAATAGCAAAAATTAGTTTTAATTATTCATTTATTAATTTTTTCTAAACTCGGCATATTTGAAATTGTTCATAAGAAATGGTATGAATAATCCGTGATACACTACAGCAGATGAGCAAGCAAAAAAATCAGCTCAAACTTTTACCAACACATCATACTAACCAAGAGTTCTACAGATAAGTAAATTACCATTACAGTATCGGGATCATCTTTAGGGCCAGGCCTCACCATTTTCATTTTGTTTCTTTCAAGTTCCACTATAGCAGCCGATAATACTTCAAACACGTGATTGTAAGAAACCTTAACGCCCACGTGTAACATCTGGGAGAAAACCTGGGCAAACCTGAGGAGGTCTTTGACAACAGATACATAGTTTCTTTGCCGAAGTTTGAGGGCATGCAACCACAATTCCAGGCATCTAAAAGAAAAAAGATCTGGTTCTTTTCAGATAGTGAAGTAATCAAAAACTATTTCATCTCTAGTATTTTTGGATTACTGCCTATTATTATATCAAAGTATATCAAAGAAAATATTAAAAAACACTTTCACATACCTGTCAAAACGTGCATTATCGGCAAAAACTGCTCCTCGGTATATAATAGGATGGGGCACTTCTGGATTCTGAGTACCCAAGATCCGTTCTCTGATGGTCAAAGCTTCCATGTGTAAGCTGTTATTGTTGCCTAGTAGGGCTTCGAGCTCGGCGACGTTCTGACATTCAACCCAGTTTTCGTAAGCCGGAATAGGTGTAATTAATTTTTTCTTAATCGGGTTATCTGGATCACTGAACCTGCAAAGATTGGTTCCAGAGATCACAGTTATTCTACTGATTTTAAATCCATCCTATAAACTATTATTTGGACTATGTGATATTATTAGCTATTAGTGACAACTATAGCCGTTTTTGTGTTTTCAGTAGAATAACTGCAGAAACTCACATTTTCATGGATATTCATCATGACATGATCTAATTCAGGATATGAAGATCTATCATTATAATTTTTGTTACTGTTACAAGTTGCTATGTCTCTAACATAACTAAATAACGTCACGAAAAAAGAAATAAATGAAACTTCCGCAAGTCTAGATACAAATACACTCATAGACATACATTAAAATTTATTATCTTTTCTGATATGCTGCAATAGTGCTTGTTTGAAAGTGTGAATACTTGTGTAGTTTCTCAAAGAAGCAGACTAGTCCTCTGAAAAACAAACTATTTATTGCTGACCTTGAGTTTGCCCTGGATACATGGAAGCTCATATTTGTTCTAGTGTCATATTGGTTTGTGTTTACTGTGTTTACTTTGATGAAAATTTTAAAATGGCTAGGTTGAATACGATTCATTATTTTGAATACAGAAATCATACTTAGATAATAAAATATGTTTGAGATTGATTACCACTGAAGAAATTTGAGCATAGTATTCATAGGGGTAAGTCGATCAAAGATACTTTTTTTAAATTTTATATTACTGGTTTTAGAATTATTGTGTTTTCTTAATGAGAATATAAGTTTTCTCAACTATATTTACTTTTCTAAATGTTTTAAAAGAGAAATTTACTGCTGGGTAATTCTGGACTAATGTTGTTATGTGATTAATAATATTGATAAAATATTGATTGAATGCTGTAGTCATCTCTAATAAATCAGTTACTGGAGATGAAAAAATTATTTGATAAGATTTTTGTATACAATATCTGAAATTTCGATGTGCCCAATCTCTTGTGATTTAATTTTCAATTTGATGTCATTATATAGTATTTAATTGTGTCTAATAATTACATTATGTTGTGGGGCAAGCTCATTCACAATCGTATCAGTTCTATCAATTATTTTTTTGCAGGACAGAATCAACATCAACAGAGACAAAATTCCAGTACTGATTGATCAACTTTCTTGTAACACGAGTTAATCTCATGATATGTTTGATTTGATACGTATCTAGTTATTACAATTTCATCTGCTCATTAATGCAGCTTTCGAAACAGTTAACTGCTATGATAAAGTAGTCTGTCATTTTTGACTCGTACATTAGCATATACAGTTAGTTATTACAAAATCAACTGGAGTTTTACTATTATTGGTTCATCTTCCGGACTACTTCACTGTTCGAATAAATATGTATGTTATATCTCACTTTGGAAATTTTAATTTTTTGAAAAATTATTCATTTTGAAAAAAGGAAACAGTACTGTATTCCCTTGAGTTACAATTGAACAAACCCTGACTATAAACATACTTTAATGTAACTGTTATTATAACTAACTCAGTTCGCCATGCAGGACGTATTTATAGAAAAATAATTGATTACATATTCTAAAAATGGAACAAATAAAATAAAGGTCCTTCGTGTAATTGTTTTGGAGAACTGCGCATTGCCGGATGTTGATTCAGCATAAGTCAGCATTGACATTGATCTTTTTATCCATGTCAACTTGGGTATGAATAGAGGTCAATAAACAACATATAACATGTATAACTTATCAATAAGAACTTATACTTGAACAATTCCTCTATCTATTGTTTATGATTGAAAAGTTATTGTAGTTCTTAATTTGATTCATTCTCATGTGATTCTGCTTGCATTATAACTTAGTAATATCTCTTTAACTTGTCATAAATATGTATTATTTGCATATGATTGTATAAAGTATGTCTGTCTTTATGTGTATATCTAACTAAATAACGATGTAATAACTTACCTCAATTCCATCGACATGTGCATATACTTATATGCCTTGACTAGATCATAATTTTCCTTATCGTTCGCATACGATGCCCCTAGTAGTTCGAGCGCTTCGATCCTATCCTCAAGACTGATCTCTGGCCTCTGCGCCAGATATTCAACGACGTCCGACCTCGTCCTTTCAGCGGCAGCTTTGATGGGCGTCATGCCGGCGTCGTTGTTCGAGAATTTGGCGTCGTACTTGAGGAGTTCCTTCACCACTTCGAGGTATCCACATTCGGCTGCGAAGTGGCTGGCGGTAGCACCACAGAGAGCTTTTTCATTAGGATTGGCACCGTTTTCTAGTAAAAAACTAACCTAGAATTCAGACGCGGGTCACTGGTATCTCATGATCGCCATCAGATTAGTGACGTGATTAGTTAGATATGATTGTTGCATAAAAAGCACAATTGAAGGGTCCAGTGAAAAAAACAGTATTCCATTTCAACAGATTCTGATGGAAATATATAAGAAAATGATTTTAAACACAAGGACAATAGAAATGTTCTTATAAGTATTTGTATTAATCAACAGAATGTAAAAATAACAAAAAAAAAGCAGATGTGAATATTCAATTATCTGTCATCCAAAAAATCAAATTATTACTAAAAAACGAAACTGAATGGTGTCTCAAACATTAGCACATTGAAATACTGATTGAAAATAGGTAGTGCAAAATTAATATAAACCAAAAATTGCAGTAAAAAGTACCCATGAGTCAGGTTTTGGAAGTAATTATACTTTACTAAAGACAGAGAAGAGGTTCTTCAAAGGTGTTACAAAGTTGACGTCTAATTATTTCTTCCCTTATATGCTTCAAAAATGTAGTGTGATTATGGATATAGTTTGGAGAAGGAGGATATTTTCAAACACCTAACTGGTCTTATGAATCTTTCAGTTTGTAAATGGGTGACTTTCATGTGCCATATTGTAAAAATGCACCGACTTGCTATTCCCCCAATGTAATAGCGCACAGATTATTCAATTCACTACCCCTTGAACTGAAAAACTATAGCACTATCCACAGCTTCAAAATTACACTTGCATCTTTCCTACTAGAGAAAAATGTTTATTCCCTTCAGTAAATTATTGAATAATAAAATAAAAATTTCAATGAATGTGTTACTCTTAATAAATTGTCTACTTATTTTTGGTTTGATTTTTAAGCTCTTCTATGGCTAATCTTACACAACGTACCTTTCTGACTGCCTTACAGGATAATAAAAACTATTATTATTATCGTATCCATTCTCCCTTTTTCTGTCAAAAGGTGGCAAACGATTCAGAAAACTAAAATTTTTATTTGGGTTGGCAGGGTAGATTGATTTTTGAATTCATTATTCTGTTTTTCATAGATGGTTACTATATTTGTATGGTCATGTCTACCTATGATGATAGTGTTTAGCTTTACAGTTCAGAAAAAAGAAGACTGTACTCCACAACATTGATCACAACATAGGTATAACTATTAAAACGACAGGTTTTGTGGTCAATGGATATAATGAAAGGATGCAATCAAGTGGCATCCTTGGTAATCCGACTTTGGTCATTTACATTTTTTGTGGGGACACAAAAAACGAAGTGTCCGTCACCGAACTCATTGAAATACCTGCGAAGGTGAGTCTTTAGTGTATGTCTTGACGTGTCATTGCAAGTGCTTCAAAATGTTTGACAAAAGTTTGAAGATAACTTATATTACGGTATGGAGGTTGGAGAACATTTCCAGATTTTACTAATTGAAATGGTAGTTTTTTAAAAAGAATCCATTTAATTTTTTGGAAAACATATTGTTCGCATTTCACAGTTTTAAAAAATGGACAGATTTTCAAAGGTGAAGCAGCAATGGATAGGGAATTAAAATTCTTAATCCCTGCCCATTCAGCAGTTAAATAAACCATTGCGAGCGAAATAATAAGTCGAAATAGTCGCAGTGAAGATATGAGATATTATGTACACAAATAGAATGTAAGTTAGTCATCATTTTTAGGTTCAACACAAGTTAACAATATTTTTTATTACAAGAACTGAATTGTAAATAAGCAAATAAATGAAAAAAATTATTAAAAAAAATGCAGCATTTGTATTATGTCATAAATTGATGAATTTTCAAACAAAATATCGTTTTTTATATATCATTTTTTATTTTATTATTCGCACATGTTGTTAAATGCTACACTCTTCCATGGTGATTTGGCAAAACGACTGAATAACAAGTTAACAAGTTAACAAGATGATTGTTAACTAGCAATAGCTCCACCTCATGAACGAAGCCCGAAAACGGGTGAGAAACATCCCATGTACCAATACTTTAACAGAAATCAAAAGAGAGGAGAGATGCATATGTACAAGAAAATAAATATTTCAAAATAAAATCTCGAAACATTTATCTCTCCCGATACGACAGGAAAAAACTACTCCGTCTTATACCACGATGGACATTGAATTATATCCCACAGATAGTCATGCAAGATACCTCACAGAGGTTAGTGTGGCAGATGTTTCTCGTTCATTCAGCAACAAGACCACACTGAAATCAATAGAGTAGATCACCTATAGACTGGTTTAAAGTTATTACTTCTAATCAGTGGATCAAAGATCCTACCCAAACAGCAGTGTGCCTGGGACTTTATTAATTTTAACGCTGCTGGACTGTATGTATGAAACCTTCATCTAAAAGAAAGACTGTTAACTAGTAACAGCTCCATCTAGTGAACATGAATTATAAATTTGAAAAATTTTTGTATGACAACTGTCTATGTTGGGAAATATTGGTTTCACACTGATGCCACTGATCATTTGACTGCTAGAATCAAAGTTGCTGTCAAATTCACACTGGTTTATTCTAATTTATGCCAATCAACTTGGTACATCAAATGAAATGAACTCTTTAAAAGTCCTACAACCAACTAGAAAAAAAAAACGCTAAAGTCCTGGAGCTACATCAAATTCAAACCACACAAACAAAACTTGTACATTTCTTAATGAACACTTGACTTACATCTGGTCAGTTGGTCCAATGAAGTGTTTTATAGCATTATTAATGTGATGAAATGTCAAAGTAAAAGCCAAAAAACTAAAACGCATAACAAATACTTACTACATCTAAGTGTCCCTTGTACGATGCTATCATTAGACATGTATTGTTATATTTATTTGCTATGTTTATATCAGCTTTGTGGTAAGTCAAGTATTTAACTACGTCCAGTCTTCCATCAAAACACGCGGCTCTGAGAGGAGTAGAATTGGTTTTTGTCGCATGATTCACATCTGCCCCAGCTTTCACAAGAGCTTTACATATATTTAGATTTCCTTAAACAATTAAAATAATTGAACAATCCAAAACAAGCACTGCTCCAAAACAACATAATTAGATCAAATTCAAACATTGAAGTTCAAAGTAGCTTTCAAAACTGCTTGCTCACTTCCAGATATGTTAGGTAACCCTATAGACAAGATGTTGGAAAAAGAAATGAGCCGTGAGGATTGCGACAGAAAGTATATTGGCCAGACTAAACAAGATATTGAAGCACTTTTCAAAGAACACACAGCACATATCCGACTTCGGTGACAAGTCTAGAAGTTCATATCTGAATTGTATAACAGAAATTATTGATGGAAACTGAGACAGAGATAATTCACAGATATTACACACTCAGAATAAATTATCAAGTTAGAACTCTTTGCATGCAACTTTCATCAAATAATTATTACAGTTTATTGTGATATTCTCACTACACAGTTTATAAAATCGCTACACGTTTTTCACTATGCAATAACTTGTTCACGTGTATTCACTACTATTGTTTGCAGAAATATATTATTATGCCTTGTGCTAAAGATGTAACCTTCTGATCGATCCCAATTTTTTGCAGACACTTCACAAAATATAAATCAGTTTCATGAACCTTTGAATAATAAACAATGTGCAAGGATCTCTGGGTTTAGCCCTCTCTTAAAAACTAAATATAAAGTTTGGTTAAAATTCCAGACTATAAATGCAGACATCATTTTGAATAACCTGACTTACGAATTATATTGTTTTTGCACAGTATTTGTAAATTGAATTGAGTTGCTTTGATCCCAGGTAACTGGGAATACTGTTAAATAACTATGGGGGCATCTTTGAGGCATACTATCTTTCATAAATAATAAAAAATATATCCAATCTCAGACTCATTTCCGTAAATAACACATATCCTCTTTATAAACATACCAAGTAAAATGTTTACTTGAAACTATGTATATCTATGAAGAACCTTGATCTGTTTCTTTCTATACTTCAGAATTTCATCAATGAAACACATTTTTGGCATTAGCCTCATATTTCGAAAACAAACACAAGACCTGAAAAAAATCTAAATATACAACAGAAGGAAATAATGGACCTTGAAATAATTTTGGATAAGGAAATGCATATGTGTAGTGAACACCTTATATTATTTTCATCTTCTGCTGACTATTGAAAGCAGCCTTCCTAGGTGAAATGCAGTGACCATCAAAATCATTTACCTGCACAAGCAGCACACCATAATGCACTAGCTCCTTCTATAACATAACCATCAAATTTGACAGTGCCTTCTTGTTCCAGATCAGGGCTAAATTTTTTCAAAAGTATTTGTACAACTTTTTCGTGTCCATTTCTAGCTGCTACTATGAGTGGTGTATATTCCTGCCCATCCTCTTCAGATATTTTCTGCAATATTGCAAATCAGCTGTAAACAAGGTATGTCCACGGGAACAAAGAAAATGCAATGTCACAAATATGTTGGTTATTTACCTCATTTATTAGGAGATTTGCTTGTATTTTGTCTATTTCACTTATTAAAGTGTACAGAGCTATGGCCATTCCATCTTTAGCAGCGTAATAAACACGATTTTTCATTACTGTAAGTGACTCATGCATTGTTCAGCATCTGGTTGAATTTATTAATCGTACTATTCGCAGTATCTTGGAAAGCTATTTTCAAATGATGAAAATATTCCTGTCCCTACATTCCCGAAATTTCCTTATTCTGACGTAAAAAATACTTCTTCTTCTCTTCATCCTTGACTTGGCCACAGAGGAAAAAAATTATCTGAGACATGGCATTTGACATACGGGCCATATTACACCCGTGTGAAGTTGGCTCTTAAAGTAAACTGCACAAGTGTGGCGACCGTTGGAACATGGCTCTAGTGTTTAGATGAGAAAATTTCTACCTCACTTTGTATAATACGGTTTTCAGTTTGGAAATTTCGACATTGAACTCAGAATAGGCGAGTTCTTAAATTCAACAGAAAATTTCTCTTCCCGCTCCTTTTACTTTTGAACCTTCCATCAGAAAAAAACATATGATCCAGAATATCATGATAAAGTTGGTTCAAGAATGAATGAAAACATAAAAAAACTTGAAGTACAAACTGGATGGGAAAACGTGTTTTGTACAATTCGAATTTCATGTGAAGTAGTTGTTTCGAGAGTACTTTTTCTTCCGTGAAATGTTTATATAGAAGTAATTCTTGCGAGAGGGCTTTTTCTTCCAGCTTGTATCTGAAAGTAACTTCCATGCATGATCTACACATCTTTGTGCTTTCTTTCTTCCTACAGAAGTTTCGCTCATTTTTTGTTCAAAGATAGAGTAGTAGAAAGACAACACTCTTCTCTCCCAAAAACTGATCTCTCTTAAAAAAATGTCTGTGGTTGGGATTGAATCAAATAAACGGATGAATGTCATTACGTACTCTGTCATCGTGACATGAGTAGTTTTGAATCATCCTGACATAAAGATGGTAATGTTATGCATAAATTGAGTACTTCATCTTGTAATTGGTAGCCAGATTGGTGCTGAAGTGTGCAGCAAATGCAGGAATAACTTTAGTGAAGAATCCTGCATTGACACCTGTCGGATATAATCCAACGCCCTTCGTGGTATTAGCCAGGGGAGTAGTTGTTTTCTGATAGGTGTCACTCCATTAACCTACAGTGTAGGGAGTTGAAACTGGCCTGAACGAATTGTTCCTTTAGATTATTTTATTCATAGCCATTTTTCAAGTATGCCCACTGTCTATATGTGAAAAGAACGAATCTTATTTGTTGTCTATAAAATTTTCAGTAAACACTCACTAAAAATATTTCTCATTCTCCTTCTCATGTAAGACAGGAAAATGTCAGACATTGAACTAGATGAAGACCGTGGGCAATGTACCATCACGACCTTGTGTTAATTGCAGAAATATTTAAGATTGTAAAGTTGATGTGAGCAGATAATGGGCCATTTGCGACCTTGGAGCCTTCTTGTAATGTAATATCGAGTTATTCGAGTAACTATGCTGTTGTTTGTTTTTTTTCGACACTAATTCCATTATAGAACATCGGAGATCCTGAAATGTAGAGTACAAAATTATATTTCTTCATCAAACTCATATGTAAAAATATCCTATACGTTCGTATTTGAATATCAACAATTGTTTTTCGGTTCATTGTCTTTTCAGACGTGATGTGAACATGAAAAAGCTGTAAAACAAGCACCTTTCTCAATAACATAACCAGAAATGCAATACTCTTCTCGATGTGCTTTTTATCTGTTTAAAATCTGTTTTTCCGTTAATCACCTGTCGCCCCCATACGAACGACAACTCTCAGAAGTTGAGAAACTTGTGCGAGCTAACGAGGTCTTACCTTTTAACGTGTAATTCCTAACACGGTTATAAACTAAGTAGGTTTCACCTCATGAAGACAACTCTGATGTTCACGCTCGCCAAGAAGAGTTTTGCATTTCTAGTGATTGTAAAGGAGTGAAATTTATATGTTTTTAGAAAGAGATTCCTTGAAGAAAAAATATTAGTTTACAAAAACTGTTTTGTGCAGTATTGTTGAGGCACCAAAGTGACGAGCATTGAATTGCACGCCATAAGCAGACTTGTGATGCCAACCA